>GL501515.1:280193-311047 GCA_000149185.1 Mayetiola destructor
CAAACCAACAATAGCCGGACACTATTCGTGACATTTCAAATGCGGTTTGTTTCTTCTTTCTTTTTTGTATTGTTTGTCAATCACAATTTGTTTGTAATCACAAAATGTCTGTGCAAAATACGAAAAGAAGAGCTATTTTTATTTCAGATTTTCTGAATCCACATTGCTTTTATTTCAAGTTTTACGATGAAAAATTTAACGAACAATTGAAATCGTTTGAAGATGGTCTTGCTGAGCATGCATGGGCCAAAATTCGGAATGATAGGTTTGAACCAAAAGTAAATGACATCATTGCTGTTTATAATATCTCTTGGTCCAAATGGGTTCGTGCCATTGTCAAAAATGTGTTGGTACATTTTCCTGGACCGAGGGGCAAACAATACGAATTGTGGTCCATTGATCACGGCCAATACATAAAATCATTTGATTTAAATTCATTTGTTCCATTACCGGTTGAGCTAAGAAATTGTAAAGTTGCCGGCATATATCAAGGCAGCATCCATGGATATGGGCCTGCTATTTTAGTAAGCTTGCTAATTGAAATGTTTATTGTTTACATTTTAAATCTTTTGAATCATTAATTCAAAAAGATTTTTATTCAATTCAGGAATTGAATAAAGAATGTCTTGAAGAAGAAATGGTACCGACAAAACACTGGTTACCGAGAGCGATGCAAATGTGCAAAGAGCTTATTGATAAATCACAAACCGTTTATTTTGATGTAAAAGCAACACACGCCGGCTATTTGTTTGGTGATTTAAATTTTCAAATGCCAAAACGTTTGATATCGTTGGAAAAATGCTTATCGGATCTTCGACAAATTGTTAGAGGTGATTTCAATGAAGGTGAATATATACATACATATACGTAGAATTTAAAACAACCACAAAGGGAAAAAAGAAAACAAATTTCCGCCACCCCGTAAAACTTATTTCAGGCATATTTATAAATTTTGGTATTTTCAGAAATGATCGCAAGCCAATATATTCAGACCGACGTGTTTGCACGCAACACTAATCATATCGTGAAACAAATGGAACATTTGCCGTACATCTCATCAAGGGAGAGATATATACAGAACAAACGAGAAAATCGTGATATTCATAAAATACCGGAAACCAAAAATTTTATGGATACCCAAAATGTACGGGCCACAAGACCATCAATGTCCACTCTCGAAAGTGAAATCGATGGTGGAATTACTCGAATCCAAATGATTAAAAGATTATGAATTCCATTGACTGGTCATTTTCTCAACCCCACGACTATCCATTTCAATGATCAACATTGAATCAAATCATATATTTTATTACAATAAAAGTGATTATTTAAGCACTTCAAAAGTTGCAGAAATAAATCCAACAATAAAACAACAAATAAAATCGATTTTTATGACTTTAATTTTATTTTTCATGCTGTTTTTTCATTCATTATATTATATTGTTTGATTGAAAAATGATCGAAACAATTAGTGATGATCATTGTGATGATCATCGTGATGATGATCTTTATACATTTCGAACTTGATCTCAAAAGCAATTGTTGCTACTGCGCATGCAAGTCCTAACGGCAAACCACGGAACATAAGTCGAGCCAAACGAAATTTGGGATATGACCACATTTTTTCATCGTATCTCCATACTTCATTTCTTTGAAAATTGGAACCGAAAAAGAATAGACACCGAAAAAAAAACATAACTTTTAGTTAATTTTATCGCATTAATCGAAAAAAAAAAACGGATTACAAACCTTATCCATGGATCCTTGAGACCACGTTTTGCTAGTTCGGTTTTTAATTCCCGTAACTCTTTAATGGTGTCAACATTGACTTTGTTGTACACTTCAGGCTTTGGAACAACGTATGGTTCATGATGATGTCCATGTTCGTGACCACCCATTTTTTCTTTTTGATCTGTTTTCAGATTGACATCCAAAACGAAAAATGACATTTATTAACAAATTTTATTCATCAAATGTCCAATCAATTTGTCTCGACTCTTAAATGCATCATTTCTGAAGATTTTGGAAGTTTAGCCAATAAACATATACAATTATTATATAACATAAGATTTGCAATCACTGAAAAATGACATTTAAAATGTTTTGAAAAAGGTTACCACAATATCTTCTATCACTTTTCGAATGCAATATTTTATTTGATAGAGAAAAAAAAACGGTTTCAGAATAAAATATACCAAAGACAATATCGCAATCAGTTTCTATTTTGTGATTTTTTCTGAAAAATTGATTTTTTACCAGCGTACCAATGAAATGCAGCACACCGATAGAAGATTGATACAATGAATGTCAAACATATGACACAAAGTGTCATCCACATGGTCGCAATGTCGAATGTCAAAACTATTACATTTTTCATTTGGAATATTTTTGAGCAAAACCGATAAAATTATAGAAATTATTTGAAAAGGTTAAATTGACTGATTCATAACGACTGTGCTTCTCGACCAAAAGGAAACCACTGATCATCGCCGCGAAAGTAATCTTGCCCAGAATGCCATATTTGATTTAATCGGCATCTTATATTCGGCAAACTCAATACCAAATATCGAATAAAAAATTGAACACATTCAATAATCCCTTTTTTTCTTACTTGCAATGAGTTCACAGATCATCTATATAATTCCCCCATTAGATTATGCTCAGCAAGTTCTTGCATTATGTTCGACTGTATTTGAGCACAATTTGTCAACTCATTCCGAATGTGAACCATTTCAATCGCATTATCATTCATTCAATATATTTCTTTGCATAGAATCAATGGTTGTCTTTGAAATTTTCACAATAAATCTAAATAATTCAATTTAGATAGTCAATGGCTTAAAAATGTTGTTCAACACTGATGAAATCCTCTCGTGTTACTCAGGCAGAGGTCAAAGTGAGAAGACGGTTAGCGCTTTCAAATAATGTCCTTAAATGTTACGTTTAATATTTCAGCAATGCTAAAAGACATTTGACAGATGCAAACATGCACATATTCGGTACCTTGATTTGTGTGTATCTGTAACATAATAGACATAATTCAATGTATGCTTATTCAGCGGCAAATGCAACTAAATAAACAACAACAAAGCGAGAAGAAGAAGAAAAAGAAGAAGAAGAAGAAAGAACGTTTAAGATGACTCTGAACGGGCCACAAATTAATCGATCTCAACAACATTGATGTTGAACATCAAGAACTAAGAACTGGTTAGCATACATACAGAAAAAAAAAATTCAGACAAGACTCATAATATCTCATGCATGTCCGTTTAACATTATACATATATATATACATATATAGATGTGCGAGATGAATTTATTAGTTTACTAATGTTTCATATTTTTATTCGTTTGTATCTCAGTTCGTCGGCTACTTCTGAATTCCAATCATTTAATGCATTCAATTAAAGTTGTTATCATTTCATCTTTGAAAAGAAAAAATAAATAAATACATGAAATCAATTGTGTGTTAAAATGATTTACAATGGCTTCAGTGATATAACCAGCTCAATTAAATTGCAAACAAATTTTATGTTTCTAAATGTAATACTCTTCGAGCATTCGGTGTAATCAGAACCGTTTTGAATTGATAGTGAATGTAAATAAATTAAATGTATCGAATTGCATTCATAAATGTTATAAAGTCAGTGAAAAACCAGTTTCGTTGAGTTTCTCATTGATGGTTTCGTGAAGTTGTTCAAAGTTCGGCAAAAAAGAGCAAAAATAAATCAAAAAACATATTGTATTCGTTGTGCGGTAATCAACAAGAACAAATGATTTCATAGTTCAAATGTCAGGATGAATTAATTTTCAATTGTGATAGTTAATACAAAAAAAGAGCAAAAAACACACACAAAACACATGTACACCACCGTGTATATACATATATATTGTAAAAATAAGAAAAGGTAAACAAACCGCATAGAATAGCATAGCATAGCAATTTTTCCAAACAATCACAACCGCTTCATATGTTTAAGTACAAATATTAAGAAAATCATTGATACATTTTTAATTCATTTAAAGGCCCGGTTAAACGAGAACGGCTAGTAGTTTTTTTTTTTTTAATCGGAAGTCATAAATCAAAGGTCCTCAGAAATTCAGTCAATGTGGAAAGTGAATATGTGAACAGTGATAGCCAAATAAGAAAAAAAATTGAAAATTCCGAATAACGACAGTTCAAAAGCTTTATATAAATAATTTGTATTTATCGTTTTAAAAAAATACTAATTATGCGTGTTTAAGCAATAGAAATAAGAATAATCCCGAAAAAGTCACAAGAAATCGAAATGATTATTCTTATTGATCATCAGTGTTGAATAAAATGAATGCGAACGTCGTTTGAATTAATGCAGCCACTATTCCGAAAAGAAACAACATTCATAAATATCCAATAAACGAAAATAAAAGAATGAAACAGCCATGTGGTTGCCTTTCTATGGAATCTATTGATCAAACAGTGTAACTTGGTGTGCAGGATTCGTTTTCCATTTTTTTATATTTTTATTTTATTTTTTGAACGATTCCATCCATATTTTGTTTTTAATTGTTCGTTGTTGTAATTGTGTGCGCTTTGATACAATCCATTGAAATAATCTAATTTGATGTTCGATTTGGTGAATAAATAATTTGTAAGAGGCAGTTGTATACGCACGATGAGCGTATTACAATTTGAAATCGTCTATAAAAAACGAAATCTTTACAGCAATTGCTGTAAGAATGGGGTAATAATTTTAATACTTTTAATATTAAATGAATCAATTAAGAAGACTGTTGCTGAAACAAATATTGAATCAGTGCCATTACAATCAACAACACCAACCACAACACCATATTCATTATCAGAAGTGTATCAACACCAAAATGACCAAAGTAATTCAAAAACTATCCATGGCTGGGATAAAGTTCGACTACCGTCGACCACAGAACTATTGACCCTTAAACGTAAGTGAATTCTCGTTATAAAATTTCATCCAATAGATTTACTTTCTGTGCAATGCTTTTCTATATCAAAAGTACAGGATACTTTACAAAGAATTCCATTTATTCCTACTTTGGATTGGACGAGTACATAGCAAAATTGGAATCGTATCCAAGTCAATAGTATGCACCACTGCCTAAAATAAGACCGAAAAACCACTACCCAAACTCTAAATGCAACTGCCCATTTTTATTAACATATTTGAATAACTATCTGCTTATTTTAAGGCCTGCGTTACAAAATTGGGCAGTTGTTCTGACAGTGCCGAGCATAAGACCAAGAACAACTACCCAAACTCCAAATACAACTGCCCGCTTATTTTAGGGCCTGGTATGCACCACAGACCATATCAATCTTGATTTGACTTTGACTAACATTAATTTTGATTACGATGATAATATCGATTACAATGAAAATGAAATGAATAGAAGACCTGTGGTGCATACAAATGTGTTTGTTATCCTCTAATTGAATATCACAACCATTTATTTGTAATAAATGGCGTACAATAATAACTGCGTATAATGTGATGATGATTGTATGAATGTATTCTGAATTGTACATGCGTTTATTCAAAGTATGATCGGTAAATGAGGAAAATTATAAAAGCAAAATCAAAATGAATTAATTTGATTTGGGCCGAATTTTTATTGTTAAAGCGATAATATAACATTTATGATGACACATATTTCATGAATTCAAAATTTGGGCAAGAAATTTTACTTTTATGTGTCGCAGAAACTTCGAAAACGTCTCATTACTTTAAATATATTTCAAATTCTGGCTCCTTGAGTTATTCGATCACTTACGTTAGTTATTCGCATAAATGCCAGTGAACGAAAAAATGGGCATTTCAATGGAAATTCATTGGCCTTTTCGAAAGCCTCAACGTTGTCATCACGCCTTCCCTTCATGGCCAAATGGAGTTTATCGAATAAGAAGTAGTCGCACGGAGCCAAATCTGGCGAATAAGGCGGATGGTTCATGGTATAGATGTGATTTTCAGTTTAATCAAAAAATCGGTGACAATCCATAGCAACATAAATGCGTGCGGCTTGGTGCGTTTTCGGTGCTTTTCTGGTGCGACCGAAAATTTGGCTGATGTGTGTGCCTTTCCGCCATGGAGTTGCGGTTCATACGTATGCCGCATTAAATTCACGACTCTCACTGTCGTGAAAACGCACCAAGCCGCACAATTTTACGTTGCTATGGGAAGGGTGATATTCACTCTTTCTTCAATACTCATTTTCCAATGACACCATATTCTGTCGAATTGTATTCGAATGTGACAACTTCTTACAGCGCCACGATTACACAAAGTGGCGCACAATAGAAACATATGGTAAAGGCGACGCAGAGAGAGTTACGTTACACGACAACAGATACGAAATGACAGAAAGGGAACAAATTTGTCTCAAATCTACTCCCTTCTTTGCGAATATGTGTTGGCTGTAGACAGTTGATGTACACGTTTGTCATTCCCCGAACCTCATTTTTCGAACCTCAATTCCATTTTTGTTGAAAAATTGCTGTTCACTCCTTGTCAGTTGTTGAAAATTTTAGTTTTATTTCGGTCTTAAACTATTTTCAGCCTTTTTTGGTCTTAAAATAAAGAATTAAAGACCGTATACGGTTTGGTTCCATTTTATGCTAAAAAAGTCTTAAAATAGGCTGAATTTAAGACTTTTTTCTATGTTTGAAATAAAATACAATTTGTCAACTAACGTTCATTATAATCCTGCGTATAACTTCAGGCGAAAACAATTACTACATTCAATGATAAATGATTATATTATAATTTTTTCCCCATTTTCATCGTCATTTTAGCTCTGATAAATGAATGAATGGATGACCATATTCATGAGACGATCTGATGAGCAGTGTTGTCGTTAGATAGAAAAACTCTATTTAGAAAGATGTCGATATTTTTTCGTATTGTAAAAAAAAAATAGATCGGAGGATATTATCTATGGTAGATATATTAAAATGAATATCTATGAAATTATTATGTGAGTTTATCTTAGATAGAAACAAATTTTTTCGAATGCGATCACCGCCCATTTAATTATGGTCGAGATAGTAATTTTTTGAATTCATGGCCAGACACGAAAATTGATATCATCCGAGATTTTGTCATTGATTGGCTTCGTTCAGATCACGCAAACAATCATGCACACAAAAAACTGAAAATACAAAATGTGCGATATGCGAATGTAAAATTCTATTTTACTTTTGCAGCTCAATTTACTGATGCATGGACCAGTAAAACGATTTAGATTTCTATACGAATCACAATTCTATCAGTCGATATTTTTCATTTATACATGAACGTTGAAATGCCATCTGTGTAGTGAAATAAGGAATCATATATAAGAAATTTGACTTCTGGTGGATGAGTGCGAGTCTGTAATGGAAACTAGCACGATAATCTGTGCTCAAGTTGTGTTTTCGAACGCAAACAACTTCAGAATTTGTGCTTGAAAAAAAAAATTAAAATTGAAGGGGGCTTAAATTTTTGGATATTACACAAATTCCGAAATTCATTGCAATCGATTGAATTGAGCACAAATTATTGTTTTAATTTCTGTTACAGCACAAATTCTGACAAGGCTAACGACTCGCTTCCCTTGCGGCTCACTTTGGAATTGAAAAGTGAGGATAATTCAGGTTTCAAACAAAAATAAGTAACGTTGTTCGATCAATCGTGTTCAACGATGATGACATGAAATCTATTGATTATCACGAAAAATCTATTGATGCATTAATTGTGAAAGTTCATTTGAATTCTTAAATTTTATTATTATGAGACTCATTTCAATCATTTCCAAGCGAAAAATTTGTGCTGAACAGAAAGTCACAGAGTTCTATCGACTCAAAATTTCTCAAATTTCAATTAATTTGTGTGATGCGTTTAAAAGGTTTATGTATAACTTCAGGCGTGCATCATACAAAATAACATAAAGGACAAGACCAATGTCAGATGGCGCCAAAAGTTGATATTTGAGAATTTTTGTGCTAAATGTTCACAAGCAATCACTTTGTGCAGAAAGTGATGTGATACGTATATTGATCTGATAGAATTGTAATTGGTATAAAATTTTAAACCGTTTTACTAGTGAATACATTAGTAAATGGAGCTGCAAAAGTAAAATAGCATTGTACATTCGCATATCGCACATTTTATATTTTCAGTTATTTGTGTGTGGTTGACACATTGGACCAAATGGTATAATTCAACGTTTCATCAACGAAATTGGATTGAATCGCGATCAAATTTAAATTCGAAGAAGAATTAGTCGTGGATGATTGTTCGAAGAATAATTCAATAAAGCAAAATCTATAATAATAACACTGTGATAGTTCAAAAGTCGAACAAGGAGTAGACCGGCCTACTTCCCCTATTTTTGAGTCGCTGATTCCGAATCTGCCAATGGTTTATGCACACGACGTCTGGGAGTCAAGGAATTTGATGTACAAAGCTGTCAGCTCAAAGAGTAAAAAATAGACGAATTTTCGGTAATTTTTCATGATTAAACTGGTTATTTCAATTTTATTCCGTCGGATATGTATTGTAGCCATCAAAATACATAAAAAGAAAAACATTTTACCCTATGGCAAGTCGATTTGACCACTAAATCGAGATTATTATACTGTCTGGTTTACACATTCCATTCTTCGAGCTTCAATAAACTGATATTCAAGAATAACTCTTTTTTACAGTGTGAACTCGTCAATATAATGATGTAGATTATTATTAATACACTAACCAACAGAGGTTCAGGCCCTTCGATTAAACTAGTTTAGCAGGTTAAAGGGAAGTTTGGAGGGCTACGTGTCAGCCAGTCCGTGCCATTTCGTCCGAGGACCAATTGGCACTATTTATAATGTCATTTAGTCCTCAAGAATTATGCCAAATAGTCCTGGACGGGATGTCATTTTTGTAATGCCATTCGGTCCATCAATAAAGTGCCACTTAGTCCCGGACTGAATTGCACAATTTTATGCCATCAGGTCCGGACCGATTGGCACATGACCATTAATGAAGTAAAGATAAGTAGAACGAAATACACTGCCAAGCTAAAGTCGGTAGTAGTGCTTGATGTGCGGTATTATAAATAGTATAATTGGAAACCATAATTGGAAACCAAAATTGAAAAAAGAAAAAAACATAAAAATTCATTTCAATCATTTTCGTGCGATTTATTCCCATTCAAAAATCGTCAAAAAAAAATAAGGAATCAAACTGATTGATTTAAAAGTGTTTGGGTGCTCATTACGTTGGCACCACAGCCCAGAACACATTTTAAAAAAGCGACTCTCTTCACATGTTTGGGCCCTGGTCGGTCATTGAGTTGTGAATCTTCGAATTCCTCGTTACTTTTTCGGAAGCAAGATTCACAACACAAGTGACCGCAAGGGATCAATACAATCGAATAAGGCAGAATACGACATTTTTTGCATATATTCGATTGAGTTTGCGAAATGGGCGCATCGGATTGCGAATAGTCAGTAGAACCAGATGATGTTGGGGCTACTGTAGTTGCCGTGGAACATTCACTTTCTGCATCGCTTCCTGAGTCAGAACATTCCGAATTTGGTTCATCCATATTATCGAATGACTGAGTGATGAGTTGGTTTTTGTAAGCTAGTTGACGCAAGAAGTCCATGGGCGAAATTTCTTTGCGTCTAAGTTTCATGGTCAGTTTTTCAATTTGATCATTGCGTAACTTAATAGAAAAAATAGAGAAATAAAGTTTTTTTTTCATTTAAGATTAAGTTTTTTTTTCATTTAGTCCGTAATATTAGTTTAGTTACTTTATATTTTGAACGTGGCTCTTCCGATTGCCCACCGCTCTTTATGAACTCTTCAAAGTTATTCGATGTGGTAAATTCTTGGAAGCGTAGGTCCCGCACAAATGTAAAGAAGTTGGCACGATGCACAACTTGTTTGTTCATCACTCCATTATTCGCCTCTAACAATGAAGTTGTACGCATTGAAACACCAGACACAGAAATCCTGGCTGGAGTTTCCTGAATTGAGAAAAATATATGAAAATGGTTACAAAAATATATGAAAATGGTATGAAAATGGTTACCTCATGTATCCATTGCTTTTCGAAATAACTAAAAAATGGTTTGAGGACCTTTTTGTTGATTTTGAAAGCCTCATCCCGCAATTCATAAAAACAAGAAGGAATGTGCTCGGCCGGCAATAGTGGTAGGCATTGTATCCGATAATAAATAAATAAGGCCTGTCCATTTGTCTGCAGCAGAGAATGCATTGAATCAGTGGATCATGCTCTTCGCTTCACGGCTTGAGTAAAGTGGAAATAACAGGCAACAAAACGCGCATCCGGATACAATTTTTTAAGAGCGTTTCGCATCGCTTTCTCGTAGTCCGTTGTGTACGTAGTAGCTTCAAGGCTGAATATGTTTTTGTTAAAATATGATAATGCATGTTCATAACATAGCGTCGACTTCCGAGACATTAATATATATGCGAATGGGAAAACCTATGAAAGTAGAGATCCTTTAGAGTACTCTGAAGTAATGCAATGATATGCCCAAAACTCACCTTATTTATGTGTCGGACATAAATAATCAATAATTGCGTGAATGGACTTTTCGGAACTATACGGAAAGTGGCGTCCATTAAAATATGTCGTTCATCCGCAGCAATCGACTTAATGAGTGCAATCGTTTTTTTCGACGAGAAGATACAATACGCAAAATTATCATTTTGGAATGCGTGATCAAAAAATGGATATTTTTCCGTGTGTAAGGAAACGCCATATGAATCAGAAATTTGTTCAATTTTAAATTGATTAATAATTTCTTCAATAGAGCCGGGATTAGTGGGCCTATTTCCTTGCCTCAAACGGTACAGAGTGCGCTTTTTTTTTTTGAATTGTATGTCTGCATTCTGGTGTCTGTTAAATTATTATTTTCATTTAGAATTAAGTAGTAATAAGTTTTGATATTTATTTTACTCACTCGACTAAAACTGATGTAAATATAGCGGATGTTTTCGCCAAACTAGGTCCACTTGGCAACGCATTCAGTTTTGTACATTTTTCAATTGCATCATTCATTGCTTTAGTATTTAAATAACGCTGTTCATTGTTCGAATCATGATTATGTGGGATAGATGACGTAAGTTTGATGCAATTACCCGTTTCTACCTCAATTATAACTTGAGCATTGCACTTATTTTTCCGTTCTACACATTTCCATGTATCACCGCGGCCCACTTTATCTTTAAAAAAGTACAATTGCTTCTCTTCGACAGTGTACAACATCCTAGAACCTTTTCGGTCACCGTCAATTATTTCATGTTTCAATTCACTAAATTCACCCGGTAATAATTTTTTTATTTTGCGTTTTTTTATCGGTAAGTTTTTAGTTATTTCATTAATTTCATTTTCATTTTCAGTTTCTCGATTCCGTTTATTTTTTGTTTCGTTTATTGTTTTTTCCGGTGCCAAAACTTCGTCAATAATATATATCTTGTCAATAATACTCGGATTCGAACTAGTTGGATTGTTGTCATTTTCCGTTGCACTAACAACGTCGTCACGATTCAAAATTTCACGATCCATTATTGTCCAAAGCATCATAGAACAAGAGTGTCTGAGCATTAGACGAAGAGATATTTAATTTTGAAGAGATATTTAATTTTGTCGTATATGTTCCGTGTATTTGCTATAACTCGTGCACCAGAGATGCGATCAACGTGTACTAAGGTGCTTCGGAAAGGTCTTGGTCCCTACTTCCTTCACCAAAAAGGAAACCTAAGATATTGAACGATGCCTGAATTTTATGATGCATTATTCATCGACTTTATCGACAAAAATGACTTCTTTCACATTTTATGACATCAAAAAAAATCCTGATGACTAGGAACCAAACCGAAAGCGGTTATGAACTCTCCAAACTTCCCTTTAACATGCTATACTAGTTTAATCGAAGGGCCTAAAAAAAGACCTTAATTTGTTGACTAGTGTTATGATTCATTTCTTATAACATTCATATCTAAAACAAATACATTATCAGAAACAAATACACTGCCAAGCTAAACTCGGTAGTAGTGCTTGATGTGCGGTATTATAAATAGTTTAATTGAAAACCGAAATTGAAAGAAAAAAAAAATTAATAAAAAAAAAGTCACAAAAAAAAAAATTCAAAAAATTTGTCCAATGGGGGACCCTCGTGCGAAAATTTTTTTTTTCGAAATTTTCGTGTTTCTACGCGTTTCTGACCATTTCCGGTCGATTGGCGCAAAAAAAAAAATTCCAAAATGAGAGAAAAAAAATTTCGAATGCCTATCCCGGGACCGGGGTTGGGTTTAGGGCCAAACAAAAAAATATGAGTCGGGGTATTTTCTCAACCTTTCCATTGGTCCAAATTATAAGACATAAGACCCATCCCACACCGAGTTAGAGCTGGTACAAGTAATATATACATATAACGATTTTATAACTTAATGTTTCACATCAAGCAATACATTTTCGAATTGCAAAAAATATAGAAATCCAAATATATAAAAGGCTATGTGTAGATCCACAGGGACATCAGTTGCTTTTTCAATTTGAAATTTAAATCGTTGTTTAGGAAAAGGGTTTTAACTATCAAGAATAAGAAGTGTAAAAATGGATTTCATCAACGAGTTAGCTGTAGTCCTATTTTTATGCGAAGGAATTGTAAGTTCGTTATTGATATTTTTTGCTTCAAAATGAAAGCATCCTTGTTCTCACAATTAGATAATCCAATGTGAAGGTACTTTGGGTGCTGGGCGTACAACCTCATCGAATCGGGGAGGAGATGTAATAAACATTGATAGCAAAGAAGATTTACCAATTTTACCGGATGATTTAATGAGAGACATTGTCGATAAAATTAGTAACGAAAAAATCATAGAAATTGTACGATATGGGATAATACGTAAACCTGACCCCCTTTTGAGCTACTTATTACGAAATTCCATAATTCTTATTGAGGAAAGGTTTTTCGATGAAAACTCTAATAAGATAATGGATAAAGGATTCGATGTATATTATGAAGATGGCAACTTAATCGTGAGATTCGGCCACTATGAAAAACTTAAAACATTTTCCAAATATTCTAGTGACCAAGTTAGGAAAATTCATATCAGTGCGGTGACAACATATCACGATTCACGCTTCCTTGATATTATCAAAGATTTTGCAAAAAATGTAGAAGAACTGCAAATTCTATATGCCCACAGAGAGGATAATTTTTGGGAAGCATTGTCAAAGGGAGAAAATGGCATTTATTTTCCAAAAGTGAAAAATTATCGTGGTGGATGCTGTCTAGATGAATTCAAATTTGATTTAATATTTCCCAAACTCGAATCTTTGAAGCTGCACGCCGGCATAGCCGATTATAATTGCTTGGACATTGTAACGGGATTGAAAGAATTAACGCTAGATTGCAACACCATAAGAGAGAACAAACTTAATCAAATTTTTCTAAAAAATAAGAATATGACAATGCTTTCTCTTTGGGATGCCAACGATAGGGAGACATTTTATTCGATTGTGACTAATTTGAAGGACTTAAAAACACTTAAAATAAAATTCCCTGGTAAAAATTTTTTGTTACGAGCAGACGATGATCCATTATTAGTACTTCCAAAAGTGGAACACTTAGATATTAGCCTTTTTAGAATCGAAGCATATGAAATCGTAAATCTTTCATTTGATACGCCAATGCTGTGAAAGCTCGCCTTGCATGGAGCTGTTACTGATAATCGAATCGTTGAATTTATCGAACATTTCGAGAAATTAGAAACAGTGGAACTTGCAGGAAACGTTGAAGCATTGGAAAAACCGATGAAACGGACATGGAAACTAGAAGAGAAAGAATATTCTAAATTAGGTCCACGTCACGTAAGATTCAAGTTTAGCAGGTCTCGCTAATAATAAGTGAATTTCTTTTCACAATGTTTGATTTTAAAATCTAATAACTCAAATTAATAAAATACACTGCCAAGTTTCGAAGTAACGCTTGATGTTGAATAAATTATTATTCTCATTTTATTTGAATTCCATTTTCATTACTTACATTCGGATTTTTTAGCTATCCCAATTCACTTCAGCACTTATCTATACGTGATGCGTATATTGTTTGTTTGTGTTGTGTGTTTAATAATATATTTTTTGTGGCCCCATGATGGGGCCCTCATCAAATGAGTACAGGCACTGTTGTTTCTTATATTTTCTTTTTAATTTCTATAGTAGGCCTTCGAAAAAAAAATTTCAATCATTTTCTCCTATTTTCACAAGCTGTGAATTGTAAACTTTCTGATTCCTTTACATACATCATGATTTGATTACAAACGGACTTCATTCCATAGAGCTCGCTCGTAAACTTTTCTTATGTCAATTGAGATGAGTGAATAGCAGCTGATTTATATATCATAAATTCAGAAGTAACAAACATATTTATAAGCTTTCGTTAGTGATCTGTATGTAAATATGTAAGACAACGTCTTGGTGATGCTCCTTCGAGATGATGATGATTCATGTTTTGATTAAATAATAAAAATATATATATTATTTTTTCGGTCACAAAATCCCAAATATTTTGAATTTTGAATAATTCATTATTGTGTTTCTTTCATTTTTTAGATCCAGGAGATCAACATTGCGAGTCAACGGCATTTCAATGTCAAGATGGAACTTGTATTCCAAGTATTTGGAAATGTGATGGAAAAGTTGATTGTCCTGATTTCTCTGATGAGACAAAAAAACTTTGCCCTCAACAAAGCTGCAACAGCCATCAATATGAGTGTTCGAAAACGCTCCGATGTATTCCTCTGGTAAAATTAAAATATATACACTTCTTGATGTCCGAAAAATCAAAATAAATGCTGATATAAATAACAATCCCTCAAATAAAACCAATAAATTGCATTTTTTTTTTTCATACATCAGGAATGGGTTTGTGACAATGATTTTGACTGTGGTCCCTACGATACATCCGATGAGGATGCATCATTGTGCCATTCAAGAGGATGTCCACCAAATTATAGTCAATGCCAATCGAATGGCACAATTTGCATCGAAACTATGAAATTTTGTGATGGAACATTCGATTGTATGAATGATGAATATACTGAATTCTGTGGTAAGTGAGAATTTATTCTTGAATGCGCTCACTCACATTCAACGTAATTCATACATTTTGTCATCCAATCATCATATTTCACACCAAATAAATAGATAATAGCACATTAATAGCCGAATGCGCAACCTTGAATTGCTCGCATGGATGTAAACCAACGCCGATTGGGGCAAAATGCTATTGTCCTGATGGACAACAGCCAAACGGATCAACATGTGAAGATATCAATGAGTGCACCGTTGACATTTGTGATCAATTGTGCAAAAATGTTCCCAATTCGTTTGAGTGCTCTTGTGTTGCCGGTTATCAATTATTTAACAATACGATTTGTAATGCAATTAATAGTGAGTCCATTTCATTAAATCATACACTATTCTTTTCCGTTCCATTCTGATTGTGAATTTTAAAATTTTAAGCTCCTGTTAATGAAACGGCATCAATCATAACGATTTCCGAAAATGATATTAAAAGACTTTCTCTCAACGGCACATTGCTAAATGAAAAAAGTTCAGAGTCCTTGGTAAGTATTTTCTTTTTCTTTTTGGAATTTGAATGGTGACAATTTTAATTATAGGCATAAAAATGTTTTTGTGTTTGTTTTTTGCAGAACATAAACTTTGATGTGTTGCATTCGAATCGAACAATTTGCATTCTGAAAGCGATAAATCATATCGAACCAAAAAATTTGATATGCTATAACGTGGATGATTTCAACATATCATGGACATTTACTAGTCCTGAGCTCGTCACTAAGCTTAGTTGTGCGTACATTTCAATTTTATTTTATTTCGTTTGCAAAATCATTGTATTTATTGTGAAAATTTCCTTTTTTGTTTTATTTTTAGCTGTCGATTTGATGCGCATCGATTGGATAACAGGCAATTGGTATTTTGTGAATGCTGATGCTGGTTTGATTTTTTTATGTAACCCTCAATTGACGATCTGTTCGATCATAATTGAAATGCATGGTCATAAGCTCAACTCATTGGAATTGGATTCAATAAAAGGGTAAAAGAAGACAAAAGCGAATGATGATCAAAGAATGATTAACTTACTTTCTCCTCTAACTTTTGGCCCATGTCGTATGTTTTTTATCCGTATTTTCTATAGATTGATGTTTTTCACGGCAACCGATTCGTTTGGAAGTCTTCATCGTGCACAACTTGATGGCTCCAATCATACAATTATTGAATCATTTAAAATATTTTATCCAACAAATTTGAAATTAGATTTGGCAAATGAACATATTTATTGGATCGACAAGTATATGAATTATGTGGAACGTGTCGATTATAACGGTAACAATCGATGGTCAATGAAAAATGTTGGAACCCTAATGCAACAAATGCATTCAATTGCAATATTTGAGAATCGAGTGTTTGTAGTAAAAAAAACGTTCACATGAAAAATATGACTTATGGCGTATAAATAGACGTGATACGAGTTCAGCTAAAGCCATATTCAAAAGTGACAAGCAACTAATTGATATTCGAATTTTCCATCGTCAAATGCAACCAGATGCAAAAAATCCATGCTTGAATCAATCATGTAATCATTTTTGCGTGCCTTTTGTGCGAAAAGATGGCGGTCTAGATGCAAAGTGTATTTGTTCAGCCGGATATCAATTGAAACAGAGAACACAATGCTCGCTAGTGAAACAAACATCATTTTTAATTTATGCCAAACAAAGTCCAGCAATGATCCGTGGCATTTCGATTTCGAATCTGTCGGACACTGCACAAGAGTCTATGGTGCCGGTATTGAATGTAAAATGGCCACTCAGCCTTGATTACAATGTCCGCAATCAATTGCTTTATTTTGCTCAAAATGATATGTAAGTATCGTCATTCGATGCTTTTGAATGAAATTCCAAAGAATATGCGACCAAAATTTTTTCACATATCTTTCACAGATCTGCGAACGAATATTCGATTGAATCACAAAAATTGGATGGAACCAATCGATCATTGATTCGTCATGGTAACGGTCATTGTGTATCGATTGCCTATGACTGGATCGGTGAAAATATATATTGGGCATCTTCGTCGACAATCGATGTGCTTAGCTTGAAAAATGTTAATTTGACAAAAACTCTTATCCATACCATGAATCTGGGGTAGGTTCTGCTATTGATAATAATTGTTAAACAAATGAGAAAAATAAAATAAGATTCGATTATTTTATTTTTGCACAGTTCAATCACAATCGATCCAATCGAAGGCCATCTATATTGGTCGACTATGTATCACGAAAATAAAGGGCAAATATTCAAATCATGGATGGATGGAACACACAAAGTTGTTTTGATTAATTCAACCGATTTAGCAGACATGCGATGGCCATCGAGTTTAACGATTGACAATTCAAAGCTTTACTGGTGCGATCCACGAACTAGAACAATTGAATCGTTTGATTTATTGAAAAAACAACGGAAGATTATGTTCGACCAGAGCCTTAACGATAACTTTTATCCATTTTCGATTGCATATCACAATGGAATCATATATTATACAGATACCTCAAATGGAAATATAACAAGAATTGATATCAAAACGAAGTATGTAAATCAATAACAATGGGTTAATCAAAAACCATCATAAAAAAAAAACAAAAATCTTCAGAATAAAAAACTAAAGTCATCAAAAAAGAAACTAAAATCATCAGAGAAGAAAACGAAAACATTAGAAAAAAATGAGAATCAGAGACGAAATACAAGTTTTTATTCGAAAAATCACAATAGTGATTCGAATCCATCAAACATTGTTCAGGCTATTGCCCATGGCCAGCACGCATTGTTGATATAGTCGGCGAGACAATTTTCATCGAATTTTTTGGCACTGGTGAAATGTATGCAACATTTTATATTCTATCGTATAACAAATTGGTCAATTTCGATTTTTAAATTTAGAAATCCTGTACGTTGCAATGCTATAAGCCGTTTCGAATTGGCCAAAGTAATTCCTTTTTGAAGAGAAAAAGATTTAAGAAAGCTATACAAGAATTAGAAATGGTTCTCAAAATTCCATCTGATATTTCGATTCTTAAACAATGACTCATAAATATTTCATTTGGCTCTAAATGATACCATGTCTAATCAAAATATATGTAATTTTTTAAAATAGAAAAGTTGCATTTTAAAGTGCAATGGATTTTTTTCTTCAAAAAAATAATATTTGAAAATCATTGGAAATGCATAGGAACCATGTTCGATGGATTCGAATCACTATTGTGATTTTTCGAATAAAAACATTGATTTTCGTTCTTTTGCTATTCGTTTTTAGTTCTTTTTTCTTATGTTTTCGGTTTCTTTTCTGATGATTTTCATTTCTTTTCTGATGATTTTTGTTCTTTTTATGATGATTTTCGTAGTTTTCTTTCGGATAATTTGAGTTTTATTTTCTGATGATTTCTGTTTTTCCATCATAAGTTTTTGATTAACCTAATCACAATTTATCATTATTTGGATTTTCATTATAAAATTTCACAATCAAAACGTTAGCAAATATGAACTATTGGCTAAGGAGAATCGGCGCGTCACCGATATCAAAATCTTTGACAATTTGACACAATCTGAATCGTTCAAATGCCAAGGAAAATCATGTCCAGGCCTATTATTGTCAACACCAGACGGATGCCATTGCATTTGTGGCAATGGTTTTATTTTGAATGCCATTGGAACCGGATGTATATCACAAATTTTGCCGATAGTAAGTGAATGCGGCCCAGGTAAACAAGCTTTGCAATTGTGTGTTATCGGCAATGCAAAATACTAAATACAGGTGTGAGTACGATTCATTTTTCCAACAGATAAATTTCAATGTGCCAGCGACGGTGAATGTATTGATATGTCGAATGTTTGTGATGGTTCATCAGACTGTTTTGATAAAAGTGACGAGATCAACGACCGATGCATATTACATACAAAAAATCCTATCGCAGCTACAACTACTACTATAGAAGCAACTACTTATCCGTCAGAATGTCCAGAGTTTCGATGTCAAAATGGTCTATGTATTGGATCAGAAAAGCTTTGCGATGGACAAAATAATTGTAAGTTGCATGTCATTTTAACATAGGCATAAGCTATTTACACTCACGAATTTTGAGTTTAGCAAAATTTTGCTAAACTCACTCAAAGTTGATG
This sequence comes from Mayetiola destructor, assembly GCA_000149185.1. Taxonomy (NCBI): domain Eukaryota; kingdom Metazoa; phylum Arthropoda; class Insecta; order Diptera; family Cecidomyiidae; genus Mayetiola; species Mayetiola destructor. Next base: position 299,465 of record GL501515.1, read on the forward strand.
TTGTTGTTAAATTCAGAACTTTAAGCGCGAATAGCCTGTACCTTTAACATAACGTTCCTCGAAATACATTTTTTTTTTCGTATCATAAGGTGGCGATAACAGTGATGAACTCCATTGCCAATTTCAGTGTCGCGAAAGAGAGCATTTTTGTCAGCCCAAAGGCTGTATTTCTCATGACAAGTTCTGTAATGGTGTAATAGATTGCTTCGATGCCTCCGACGAACCCTCCTCATGTGATAATATAACGAAAAAGATTCGACAAGGTCACAATAGCGAAAACGGTGTCTCGACCCAGACCAAATCTCGCCAATGTTCAAAAAGTGAATTTACATGTTTGCATTGGTCGGAATGCGTACCGCTTGAGGTTCAATGTGATGGGTATAGAATTTATTTTTAAAAAGTGATTGAATTTCAATTATAATACCAAATATATTGATGATTTTAAATTTTTCAGCACTAACGATTGTTTTGATCGTTCGGATGAGGCTAATTGCTCAACGGTTAAGCCCCGCATATTGAAGCCAATTACAAATCTGAATTGTTCCTATCCGGATCGATTATGTGCTGTCAATAAAGAATGCATTCAACCGCATCAGCTATGTAATGGCATTCAGGATTGTCCAATAGATGGTTTTGACGAGGGCTATCGCTGTGAAGAGAAATTTTGTGATTCAACCTCGGAATGTTCGCATTTTTGTCATAATTCGCCCGAAGGATACGTGTGCTCATGTCCATCGCATATGTATTTAAAGCCAAATGGACGTGTTTGTAGTTCGGAACATGCGTGCAATATGTGGGGAACGTGTTCCCAGGTTTGTGAACAAATGGGTAAACATTATAAATGTAAATGTCGTGATGGCTATGTGCTACAATATGATGAATTTACATGTAGAAGCAATAGTTTCGATGCACCGTACGTAATTTATAGCAATCGAGAAGAGATTCGTGGCGTTGATTTGAGAACATTGGCAGTAAAGAATTTTTTCGCATCATTCCGTAATACCATTGCGATCGATTTTCTGTTGCACAATGGAACAATGCAAATATTTTGGACGGATGTGATTGACGATAAAATATACAGGGGATCGTTAACGGGTGATGTTATTCGAGATATTGAGATTGTTGTCCATTCGGGGCTATTAACTGCCGAAGGATTGGCCGTCGATTGGTTGGGCTACAATTTGTATTGGGTTGATAGTCATTTGGATCAAATTGAAGTAGCCCAAATAAATGGGTCTTATCGGCGCACATTAATTGCTGGCGACATGGAAAGCCCTCGCGCTCTTGCATTAGATCCACGCGAAGGTCTTCTATTTTGGACCGAATGGTCAGCACACAATCCCCGCATCGAACGATGTTCAATGGCAGGTGAATACAGACAAACGATCATACAAGTCGACAAATTGGCCGGCGGTTGGCCGAATGGACTGACACTGGACTATGCTCAGAAGCGGATTTATTATATTGATGCCCATTCAGATTCCATTCACACAACAAATTACGATGGTAATGATCATCATCTTGTTTTACACGATCAGGTAATGGACATCAGTAATTAATGTTCGAGATTTTCTCAAATTTCAATTTCATTTTTTTCAATTACGAAGGAAACATTGTCGCATCCATTTAGCATTTCACTTTTCGAGAACTATGTGTATTGGACCGGTAATTTTATTGTTGCATTGAATTTAACAAACTTAGCTATTAATTTAATAATAATATTACCGTTCTTTTGCCATGGTGCCACAGATTGGCGCACAAATTCCGTAATGCGAGCAAATAAATGGAATGGAACGGATGTGATTGCAATCGATCGAACTACATCACAACCGTTTGGTATTCAAATATTGCATTCAAGTCGACAACCACGCGACGGATTGAGTCCATGTGCTGAAAATAATGGTGGCTGTTCACATTTATGTCTTTTAAGCATTTCAAAAGCATTCAAATGCGAATGCCCACCGGTTATGCAATTGAGTGCGGATAATAAAACTTGTGAACAAAATGAACACATTTTATTGTTTATGATTGAAACGGAAATTCGTGGAGTTGATATAAATGAAACTCATAACTATGTTATACCAACCATAAGCCATGCAACACAAGGTTCCAATTCGAATGTTCTCGATTTTTTGTTCAGTGATAGCCGATTGTATTGGACGGATAAGGATTCTGGTGAAATTCGAACAACTAGCCTGGAAAATGGAAACACTCAAATTATTTTGGATACTGGATTCTTTAACATTGGTGGATTTGCCATCGATTGGGTGGCTCTTAATATGTATATTTCTTCGGCTGGAAATAATGGACATTCGAAAATTCAAGCATGCAATTTACGCGGAGAATTTGTAACGAATATCATCACCAATTTGTTTGACATATCCGTAATTGTTTTGGATCCTATCCAGTGAGTAAAATTAAAGAGACAGATAGAACTGATCAAGATAGTTTAATTTGAAAAAAAAAAAAAAAAAATGCTCATCTCTTTTTAGAGGCGCCATGTATTTCACATATAAAAGTAGCAATTTATCAGAGTATTCACTTTTGGCCAAATCAACGCTAGCCGGTACCGATATGAAAGTACTTATAAATAGTACTAGTTTCATCGGTGGCTTAGCATTTGATTATGAATCGAATCGCCTATATTTTATCCAGGGATTAAATGGTTCCATACGATATATTAGCCTGAACGATGAAAATGTATGTTTTTAATGGCGATAGATGGATTGATTATTCGACATGGCTACAATTCACATATTCAACGTTTATTTATTTTTATTTGGAAAGGTTCATGAAGTGCGTTCTGGAAGCGAAGAAAACGTCGACAATACGGAAATCGAAAGCATCACAGTGTATAAAGATGAACTTTATTATTCAACGGAATCCGATTCAGATGAAAATATTTTGAAGTGCAATAAAAATAATTGTAATGAAACGACCATTGTTAAGAAAGGTGAGCTTTTTATTGACAACAACAGCAACAATATGCCTTGAATTAATCGCTTTCGTTTGCAGATGCTGCCACATCATTAAAAGTTTATCACAAAAATGCACAGGTCGGAGAAAATGCTTGTACGTATCCCACAAAGAAATGTGCTCATCTTTGTTTGGCAGCTTCAACAGTTGAATACATCTGCAAATGCTCTATTGGATTCAAGGCCGATCCAAAGGATCCAGCCAAATGTATTGGCGAAGATGAATTTTTGATATATTCAATTGGTCACGAATTGAAAGCGATACAAATGAATGCCGATGGAAGCATTGCAGAAGATTCAAATGATATTTTGGCGCCGATTTCAAAGATCTCATTGGCCTCTAACGTGGATATTCATCATCGTATAGATCTGTTATTTTTTGCTGATAACGATAGAGGTGAAATCATAAGCATTAAACGAGATGGCACCGAACGCAAAGTAATCGTAAATCAAACTGATCAATTTGATACAAACGATTCGGCCCAGAGTCGATTGGGTGGCATCAGCATCGATTGGGTGGCCGATAATATTTATTGGAGCGATGAAAAGAGGAATATTATTTCGGTTGCCCGATTGGATGGCACCTTTCGATATGTTGTAGTTTCAAATGTAAAAAAACCAAAAGCTTTAGCCGTCGATCCAATAGCTGGATTTTTATTTTATGTTAGTGCATCGCATACAATCGGTAGATCGGGTCTAGATGGTAGCGAACAAATGATCCTAATCAATCAATCGTCGCAAATAACAAATTTTGTGCTTGACATGAAGCAACAATTCATTTATTGGTGCGAACACAATACAAACAATATTTGGCGTGCTGATTATGGAGGCATGGACAAAACGATTGTTTTATCCAAAGACATTCAACATCCAATAGCGTTGGGATTAATTGGTCCGTATTTGTATTGGATTGAAAGTTCACCGCCCAATGGAAGTATTAAAATGGCATCATTGAACAATTTAACACAACCAATCCAAACGATTTTAATAAGCCATGATAACACACTGAGAGACATAAAAATATTTTCGAAACAAGTTCAATTTGGTGAAAATCCATGTGGCCGTTTGAATGGTGGCTGTGAAGAATTGTGTCTTTTTAATGGAAACAAATCGATTTGTACGTGTTCACATGGTGAAGTTTCAACCATTAATGGAACATCTTGTACACCGTATAGTGAATTTTTGATTTATTCACGCGTTGTATCGATCGAAAGCATAAATCTTACAAATAATTTGCACATGAATAGTCCAATAACAAAAATTCAGCATCCAAAACTATTGCGAAACACAATCGGCCTAAGCTATGATTACGAAAAACACCGAATATTCTATTCAGATGTACATTCCAGCTCAATAAATTGGGTTTATTTTAATGGGAGCGATCATCAGGCGATTGTTAGCAAACAGGTGTCGGTGGAGGGGCTGGCGTTCAATCAACAAAATCATCATTTGTATTGGACATCGAATAGCGATGCATCGATACGTGCCATTGACACATCGAAAATGACATCCGATTCCGAATATAATTTCAATTTGACAAAACAAGTGATTCAGCTAAATTCACAGGATAAACCGCGTGGCATTGCCGTTGAGCCCTGTTTAGGCATGATTTATTGGAGTAATTGGAATTCAGAGGCTCCGTCCATTCAACGGTCATATGTAAGCGGATATGGTTTACAATCAATTATTACAACTGATATTGAAATGCCGAATGCAATAACAATTGATTATGAAAATCATAAAATATTTTGGGCGGATGCACGGCTCGATAAAATCGAAAGATCCGATTATGATGGTTCGCATCGTGTAGTTTTAGCACATTCAACACCAAAACATCCATTCGCAATGGCTGTTTATAAAGATTCACTTTTTTTCACCGATTGGGTGCTACGTGCCGTTATACGAGTCAATAAGTATTCTGGTGGCGATGTAGTGTTCCTTCGTAAAGATATTGGCCGTTTGATGGGCATAATTGTTGTTCAAAATTCAACACAAGACTGTTGGTCGAGTCCATGCTCCGTTTTGAATGGAGGATGTGAGGATTATTGTTCGGTTGTCAATCACAAAGTTAAATGTGAATGTACCACCGGAAAATTGGCTGCCGATGGTAAACGATGCATTCAAACATTTCAGTTTTGTGATGCCGGTCAATTCCAATGCAAACAATCTAAAGAGTGTATTCCATTTTATTTAACTTGCGATTCAGGTTTGTATATATTAATAGAATTTCCATTGCATCAAGGCTTAAGTATCATTGTATAACTAAAAATTTTACCACATTTACAATTTAGTCAATCATTGTATGGATCGATCGGACGAAGATATCGATTTTTGTAATGTTCGGAATTGTCCATCCGATTATTTTATGTGCAATAGCCGTCGTTGTATTCCACAGAATCAAACTTGTAAGAGAGCATTTGAAATAAGATTAGTGATTTCCAATAATCAAATAATAACAATCGAAAATAGGTGACGGGGAACCACATTGTGATGGAGGAGAAGACGAAACAATATGTAATTGCCAGTCTGATAAACATTTCAAATGCACAACTGGACCATGCATTGATAAAGTATATCGATGCGATTCAGGTATTTCATACATTTTCAAATTTCGATCAAAACTTTCGATAAACATTTTTTGACCGCACAATACAGGTATCGATTGTCCGGACGCATCCGACGAATTAAATTGCCCCGGTAATTTTTATAATTTTGTTTATGAATTTCTATTGAGATAAATGCGTTCCAAATGTTCGACGCTCTTGTCTTTCTGTGAGTTTGAAATAGTCTTCAAATTCTTTTTTTTTTTCTAGAAATCAAATCTCATTTTTAGCTCTCAAATTGCCCAAAATAGAGATATTTTATTATTTTTAGTTATCATTTTGGCCGATTTAGTTTTCAAAATTGTTTCTTTTAGTTGTTATTATCAATTGGCCTTTTTCAGCTATAATAATTTGACCAGAATAAATATCATAATGAACGACCCCGTATACTGATAATGAATTTTTTTTTGTTCATTATAATTGTTTTTCTTTTCTTTTTTGAATAGATATTAAAGAAATTGTAATTGATGGAGAGCCAGACTGTTTTGATAAAAGTGACGAAATCAATTGTAATCGAAATGTATCATGTTCGGCGGATAAATTTGAATGTAGTAACGGTCAGTGTATTGATTTGAGTTGGCGTTGCGATGGGGAAAAAGATTGCCTAAATGATGAGCTGAATTGCCGAGAAAATGGAACAATACTGAATTGCAAACCGAATTCCTTCAAATGCGCTGACGGTAAAATGTGCATCCCATCAAGTTGGCAATGTGATGGCAAGTATTACGTTTGTCTTTTTCGTTCTCATTCAGTATTTTCTGAATCCAAAATTTTATTTCGATGAAATATTTGCAAAATTCAATAACATAATGATCATTGATTGATGATATATGTTTTTCCATATTTGGATTGTCTCGGGGATGCATTATTCAGGTGTGGATGATTGTGGTATGTAATAAAGAATAAAATACTTTCAATGGATCGAGTTATGTATATATATATATATGTATAATTGTCAATCAGGTGACAATTCGGACGAAGGAGAGCATTGCAGAAAGCGGGAATGCGATTCAACGTTGTATCAGTGCCCAAACTCTGGACGTTGTATTCCAATAAGTTGGAAATGTGATAGTGACATAGATTGTGAAAATGGAGAAGATGGTAAAAAGCGATAGCAAAAAATAGAGTAATATCACGTCATTAGAACAATTATTTTGATTTTGTTTATGTTTATTATCTGTATAGAAAAAGATTGTTTGTCGAAAAACTGTCCGCTTACTATGTTCGAGTGTTTGAATCATCAATGCATCGATATGAAAAATTACTGTGACGGTCAGTTAATTTCTACAATATTTTACCGGGGGCCAGATTCGGTCATTATTGTTATAAATATGTTTTCATTATTTTGAGTTTTGCATATAGTTTAGTGGAGATGAAGTTAATATTTGTTTAACAATTTGTATTTTCATATTTGGGATGTTTTGGATCCATGCCTAAGGAGTTGATGATTGTGGTACGTAGTGAAAATTAAATAATTATATACCTTTCATTAATTGATTGAATTTGTACGTGTGTATAATTGGCGAAGCAGGTGATCAAAGTGATGAGCTATCCGGCTGTATTGAGTCTCCATTAATGCGTCAAAAATGTGGCGAAGATCAATTTCAATGCGAAAATGGGTCCTGTTTATCCAAAAATAAGATGTGCAATCTGGTATTAGATTGTGAAAATGGTGAAGATGAAAACGCAACCGTTTGTCAAAATTCAACATTGATTTGTGCGTCACCAGTTTTTTATCGATGTGGTAATAGTAAATAAGAATTCCAATATTATAAGGAAATGCATAAAAAAAATTGTTTTTTTTTCTTTCAATTTCCAGCGAATGAGGCTTGTGTTCCAGAATCAAAACTGTGTGATGGACAAAATGATTGTGGCGATTTTTCCGATGAACTTTTATGCAATATTAATGAATGTGCTCAAAATGTTGAACATAAATTGTGTGCACATAATTGTGAGGATAAAAAAGTTGGCTACGAGTGCACATGTATGACAGGATTTAAAGTTAATCACAATGATCGACACTTATGTGAAGATCAAAACGAATGCGAAGGTCGTCCTTGCAGTCAAATTTGCAGCAACACATTCGGAAGTTATCATTGTTCATGTGCCGATGGTTATGCTCTCAAAGATAAACATATATGTAAAGCAACTACATCGGAACCGGCCAAAATAATATTCTCAAATCGATATTATTTACGTGAAGTCGATTTACATGGACATTCGACATTATTAGCGCATAATTTATCGAATGCCGTTGCATTAGACTTTGATTGGGAAACAAAATGCTATTTTTGGTCAGATGTTACATCGACCATAAGCAAAATCAAGCGATTGTGTCCGAATGATAACAAAACCATTGAAATTCATCAGCATAATTTGAAGAATCCCGATGGACTTGCCGTTGAATGGATTGGAAAAAATTTATATTGGTAACTAACAAACGATTGCGTGTACATTTTTATGCACCGCAGGTTGCATTACCATATTTGAATTTTTTTTGTAATGAAATTTGTGTGTCTCATTCAAAAGGTGCGACAAGGGTCTCGATGTAATTGAAGTGTCCAAACTAGATGGAAAATATCGCAAAGCTTTGATCCGAAAAGATTTACAAGAGCCACGGGCTATTGCAGTTGATCCATATGAAAGATACATTTTTTGGACAGATTGGGGATCGCGTCCGCATATAGGCAAAGCAGGACTAGATGGATCGAATCCAAGAATGATTGCCGAAAATGGTTTCGGTTGGCCAAATGCATTAACAATAAACTTTGAAACCAAAGAGCTTTATTTCGGCGATGCTCGAGAAGATTCTATTGGTGTTTGCGATTTCAATGGACAAAATCAAAAAATTATTTTAAGCCGTGAAAAAAATCCATTGCTCAATTTACACCACATATTTGCTATTGCAGTATGGGAAGAGCGTGTGTATTGGTCGGGTACGTCAAATACAGATTTCTATATCACTATTCACTATTCATTTGCCGGCAAAATAAATCCAAAATATTTAATTCCCTTGATTGTTTTTTTGTTTTTTTTTTTTTTTTTTGGATTTCAGATTGGGAAACCAAATCAATTGAGTCTTGCAATAAAGATCGAGGAGACAATTGTTCTACGCTACTAACGACTATACATCGACCGATGGATATACGTGTGTTTCATTCGTATCGCCAACGTCCTGTTCAAGTAAATCCTTGTATGGATGCTGGATGCGAAACGTTATGTTTACTTTCACCAGAACCGCCTTATTACCGTTGTGATTGCCCGAACAAGTTCTATCTTGGCAATGATAATCGAACTTGCATTGCAAATTGTACATCGGCCGAATTTGAGTGTGCGACAACAAAGAAATGTGTACCATTCTGTGAGTAAATGATCGACTTTCGAGAGAATTATTAAAAGTTCCAAATTTGAAGGGGAAAAAAAACACAAAATTAAATTAAATTTCAGTTTGGCGATGTGATAAGCAGGACGACTGTGGTGACAATTCAGATGAGCCTTCATCGTGCAGAGAATTCAAATGTGAGCCAGGCCAGTTTCAATGCACCGACGGAAAATGTATCAACCCAATTCAGATTTGCGATGGTAAACCTAAAGCTGAGCAACAAACACTTTTGTTCGTCTTTGTTCGCGTTTGTTTGTGTTCGTGGCGACCATGAACAAACAAGAACGTTTTTCCGGTTATTTTTTTTTTTACAAACACAAACGAACGCAAACGAATTTTTGAATTTTTTCACGAACGCAAACAAATTTCTGATTTTTTTAACGAACACGAACGCTGGTGAACTGTTCGCGATCCCTTTTAGGTAAACAACATTGTGACACGGATGAAAGCGACTGCGATAAATTTGTTTGTTTTGAAACACAATTCAAATGCAGTGCATCAACTAACAGAAGTTCATTCTGTTTGGACAATTTAAAACGCTGGTATGTTCAATTCTCTTTGAGCTATAACTTTTGGATAAACATCAAAAAAATAAATATTGTTCTAAAAATCAACTTTTGTTTAGTGACGGAATCCAAGATTGTCCGAATGGCGAAGGTAATTACGGTTCACTTCGGTGCAAAGTTCTGTTTGTTAATTATTTTTTTTTCATCTTTTATTTTCAAGATGAGTCCGACTGTAAGCTACGGGAATGTCCACGTGAAAAATTCAAATGCAATGATGGTCGGTGTATACCACAGGTATTGTATTGTATAGTTTATTATTAGCTTGCGTTTTATATTATTTGATTACATTAATCAAATTCTTTAAACTTGCTGTTCCTTGCATGTGTAGCTTTATATTTCGGCACCGTGAAGTGATCTGAATTCTGATTTCTTATGTTTCTATTGTGCATATTGTTTATGCACTAATATATGTATATTTTGGAACTTTTCTTCATTTAATTTTATATTATAAGCATATTTAGTTTATTGTTTTGCTCAATGGTTAGCCAGTTCAACGTATTAAACATAGTTAGGCCAGGGGTAAGGTATTCACATTTTAGTATTATTCTCATAGGTCGATTTTGGACTGCCTGCAATCAGGCCTTGCATTGAGTTAATTTATTCCCTAGTTTTATTTAGGTATAATGTAGAGCAGAACTCAAAGGTTAGGTTTTATTATTGCAATATATATATTTTTTCTGGAGTCCAAGTTAAGTTTTTTGAGATTCTGTACAGGACGTTCACTTTCATTTTGTAGTTCTTGTTATAATTTTGGTTACTTGCTCATCCATCTTTAAATGACAGTTATATATATTAAAAATAAATAATTATTTAATATTTAATAATATAGGTATGGGTTTGTGATGGGGATGAGGATTGCTCTGATCAATCAGATGAAACTAACTGCGATGCACGCACTTGTTCTGGAAATGAATTTAAGTAAGTTCGCTTCTTTTTTTTTAAATACACTGCCAAGAAACTTGGAAGTAACGCTTGATGTTGAAAAAATTACACTGTAGATGAATTTTCAACTTTCAAAATAACACAGAGTGGTGACCATCACCAATCGTTAGGTATTCATGAGTAGCGTTCGTGTGCACAGTAGTTCGGCTAGGTTGGCGCTTGTTCTCATGATATTTAATTTAAAAAATATTGATTTTCTGGGCCTATTCTTCTTCATTCTAAGAGTCACAACCGTTTGAATCTATATTGAATCGACTTTAAATGTTTAATTCTTTTTTTGTTGGTTGAAACTTAATCCTAGCTACCACAATATCCCATTTCACCCAAGAAATGGCAGATTCGTGGGTGAAATATGCAAATTAAGACTTCAAGGAGAGGAAAAATGCGATTAAAAAAATCCTGCCACACGTTTTTCAAAGCCCTTGTACCCGTGCATTACACTCGGCGAGTTCTACAAGAAAATACACATGGCCTGGAACGAAATCAGTGTTGTACCGTGTAATTAAAATTTTGCTTAAAATTGAGTTTAAAATCGAAAAAAATAGTGAAATTTCATAAAAATAACTACAAAATAGCGCCGAAAACGAATGAAAATGCTTTTAATGCTCATTTGAATGGGAGATTGTGGTAGCTAGGATTAACTTTCAACCAACAAAAAAAAGAATTAAACATTTAAAGTCGATTCAATATAGATTTAAACGTTTGTGATTCGTAAAATAAAGAAAAATTGGCCCAGAAAATCAATATTTTCGAAATTAAATATGATGAGAAAAAGCGCCAACCTAGCCGAACTACTGTGCGCACGAACGCTACTCATGAATATCTAACGATTGGTGATAGTTACCACACTGTGTTATTTTCACTCCCCTACAATGTTATTATGTATTCTCATTTTATTTGAATTCCATTTTATTATTGATAGAAATGGTTAAAACATGATGAAACAAGACAGAATTCGGCCGTACCGAATCCACTGATATGCACCGGAGGGAGTACCAAACTTCGGTTGTACCCACTTTGATTGAGTCAGCAGAATGAGATAGCGAAAAAGAACAAGATCGACAGGAATATAAAAATTTTTGGTCGGAAAATTTTTTGGTCGGAAAATTTTAAAG
>GL501515.1:329287-372953 GCA_000149185.1 Mayetiola destructor
TTTGCGAAATTATTTGGATCTATTTTATTATTTTCATCAGCGAATGTTCTGGTGAGAGAAACAAATCAAAATTTCAAAATAGTTCCAAATACTACAAATACCTGCCGGTTGATTAGCCGCGATTTTTGATCAATTTATAGGAAAAATTTGATGTTTCTCTAATTTTGAGGAGAAATTCACCTCGAATCGGGTAACACTCAATATTCTCCCATTGACAGATGAATGATTCTCCATAATTTTTTGCCGTGTAGTAAAACCATGTTCATTCGGGAAGAAGAAAACATTTTACATATTTTTCATTGAGCCTCTTAATAAGTTTCTTTTGACTATCGAAAAGGCGACAATGACTTGGTCTTTCATAATGAATTAATTGAATTATTTGCAAGTACAGCAATTAGGGCTAATTGAAAATATTACCAAAAATGTGAAGATATTGAATGACAAATATTGATTTTCCTCTGCTTTTTGATGGTAAAACAATCACCTATATGCAAAACATGCAAAAGTTTCGGAAGAACTCACCATGGTCTATGGGTCAAATCATTAATAAGAAAATATTTATAATACATAGCTCTGTGAAGTTTATGTTGTTTTTTTATTCGATCATCATTTTGACCAGTACATACAATAATAATAAAAATACATCGTATGGTAAGATGCTGGATAACCATTCATTTTTGGTTAAAAGTGCTGAGATTTGGAAGAATAAAAATTCATTTGAATTAGATTGACTACTTGAATAAAATATTCAATTGTAGCATAGTCGCAGAAGTAGATAATACAGTATTTCTCAACAAGTCGAACAACGTTAGATTATTTTAAGTGAGGAGGTAAATGGTAAACAGCAAGTGAAAAATGAAATATCGTTCATGACGAAAATGCGGAAAAAAAAATTGCGAAAAAAGAAAAATTAAATTATAAGCAAATTTGTTTCATATAAGTATAAATGACTTGTGGATTGTGGAGTGTGGATTGTAGATGATTGCGGAGGGATGTTGTTTTTGTTGTTCTTTAATAAAAATGATAAATGTTCATGTTTTACGATTTTTTGCTCGTTTGACTGCTATCCGAAAACGGCATGAAAAATTAAATAGCACATAGAATGAGTGTAACAAACATTGAGCACAGATGAAATAAAAAAAAAAAATAGAAGTTGCGGTGACGCCACTTTCGGTTGAAATTTATAAATTATTTTTGTTCTTGTTCTCTCCATATGCTGAACATGCTCATTTCATTTTTATTGTTTAAGGGGCGAAAAAAAATACTCTCATGTTGATTTATATTGGCCAACTACATCTTAGAAAACTCTTCAACGGTAAATATTCATACCGACGCAAAAAAAAAAAAAACAAAAAACAAATTGACGTAAACCAACAAGTTATCGTACAAAAATGTAATGAAAAATTCAAAATGTATTTTTTTTTTCATCCCCGCAAGGCCATTTTTCATCCAAACGTTTATCACACTAGATATTTGATTGAATTATTGTTCGTTGCGGTTTCGATCGAAAAATGACCGGATAAAAGAGCTCAGATGTTACCTTAATTTTCACAGATGCAATAAAAAACTAACTGAAAAAGAATGAATGAATGAAAAACAAAAAACAAAAAAAAAAAAACAAAACAAACAAAAATTGTCGAAGAAGAAAGTTTTCACCATGCCGTCCGATCCCCGTTGCAAGTTAGCTGAATACCCACGAGAATGGGATGGACAGAACAATTGTGAAAGCATCCAAATGAAATATTGCGTTCAGAAAGAAAGAAACATTTATTTTTCATATCAGCCTTTCATCGTTTTTCGATGTGTCTACTCAATTTATACGGTAGAAGCAAATTTGGGATATTTCTCTTTTTTCGTTCACGTGAATTTTGGATGGTAAATGTGGCTTACAGACAAAAGACCAACGAAAATATTGTCGACAACAAATGACAGCCGGACCCTTCACGAACAAAAAAAAAAATAATAATAATTGTATGCGTAACATACAACAAACGTATAAATTTGTAAGAAAAAAAAAACAAAAAAAAAATGAAAAACAAGAGTAGAATAAAAATAAGAAATGGATGTTTTCGAACAATATTATTATTTCGATTTCTTAGCACGCATCAATTGGATCTATACGAGGAGAAAAAAAAATTATCATTGGCAGTATTAGAATTCAGAGATGAAGATCAATGATATTCACCGAAGCGCACCGAAGAATTGATTATGGCAAAAAAAAGAAAAATCATTTGAATCATTCTATCAAAATTTTAAATGTGATTCATGTAGCGCAAAAAGCAGCGCCACAATATTCGACCAAAAATATGGACTTTAAAACAACGTTCAAGGACAACATATCTTTTATCAAAAACATGGAGTTTAAATTCCAATTGGAAGTGCCTTCGAAAGAAAGGCAGCCAATATTGCCCAGCTTTTTCTGAATAAAAATCTTTCAATTGTTTTTCACTACCCAGCTATCGATTGTTTGAAGTTGAAGATTGAAGATATAATTTACGGATAACTCACCCTAAGGCTAATTGAGACGCAAGTGCAATATTTTCCTTGTTAGATTGTTTCCAATGTCCAAGATCCATACAAAATACAATATACACACACATATATGAAAGATTACAGGCCTGATTGCGTGCACTGAATTATTACGAGCATCGTATCAAATAAAGGATTGGAGTCACGTAAATATTTTGCTTTGGGAATTGATTTTTATTGGTCACCCGAAATTTTTCCATATAGCTGCCATATTTCTTATATTTATATAGTAAAACATGCATGTGTGCTTTGGAATTGAAACATACAATTTCTTTTGGTCTTTTTTTTTACTTTTTTTTTGTTTGTCCTGTTCTTTTCTAGTGAGCAACAATTGATTGTGATACAGAACAGCCAACCAACCAAATGGTTCTGTTTTCGGGCCGCACTAAATCGATCTTTGATTGAATCTAATTTCAATTCAATGGTATTTAATGTTTACACGTATGAATTTTCCATAAGACTCGGTCAATCAAACCTCGAAAATGAACAAAGTTTGTGTGACCAAAATTGAGAATATTTTCGGGTATATATTGTATATATTATATATGTTCTTCTTGTTAGATTTATTTACCATTTCCACAAAATTCACTGAACCAGAAAAGTAATGTCATCATCGATTGTCACATCAAATTTTGTACATTTTCATTTGATCTGAATCCTTTTTTTTTCTTCCTTTTTTTTATCTTTTTTCTGGTTCCACTATAATAATTCGATACAAATGTTTTGTGTGTGTTCGTTGGACATCACAGAGACTCGAATATTTGAATTTGGCCACGAATTCGAACAACATTTCGCCAACAATTCAAACTGAAAACCATCCATTAGATGATGAGCTATAAAGTTTGTCCACATTTTACAAATGCATAACTGTGTTTTGATTTCCCTTTTTGTCGTTTTTCTATTTGATTTTTATATTGCTTAAGCTAAAAAGATTAGTCTCCGCGGAATACCTTTTGTGGTAACAGTTTGTAAAATGTATCATACGCCACTGATGATTAACATTAACTCATTCAACAGCATATAAAATCTGTTCAAATGTCGTTAACTCCGTAATAAGAACGTTTTCTTTACTTTTGTTCTGAAAAATGAATTTGAATTTTTCCTTTGTGAAATTTGAATAAATATGAATTTTTCATTTTATGTTTCATCATTTACATTTAGAGGCGTTGATGCCTTCAGGCTTTAGCTGAAGTGTTTCACAAAATCTTCAATAAATATTTTAATTAATTAGATTTTAATTATGAAGGGTCTGCTTAAAGTTGTACGACAACTGTATATAACCCGAAACCTGTCGCTAATCTGTTAACAACTTACCCTTGTAAAATTTGTAAATTAAGGGATTTGAACAAAAGAATGACATTATGATGAGAAGTTTTTTTGTTTTCGTTTTTTTTTTCCTTTTTCCATAACGAGTTAAGAGAAAGTCTAGAAAATCAACTTAAAATGATTTGGGAAAGCGGTTCAGAGATGATTGGGCATTAATTCATTTAATTCAGGACGATTGGAACTTTTTTGCTCTTACATTTTTGCAATTTTCGTTTGAAATTTGTTTCGTTTGACTCGAAATGGGTTGATGCAGAGGATTTAAATTCTTCGGTTACTTCTAGCATATTTCACTTATTTCTTATAATTAAAGTATGGACTTACTATTTGAGAAATTTCGGCGATCGTTCATCAACAATGCATGAAAAAATGCACGAATTATGCGGTATAATTTAAGTTTTTCATTGAATTGAGACTGGCGTCAGTGCAGAGTTAAGCTCAAGCAATAATAAGTAATTTTTTACGGCGGTATGTTGATAAGAAATTCACTTATTCACGATTTCATATTTTATAATTTTACAGCCGAAAAGGCTGTAGGCGATTCTCTTTCATGATATTTTTTACTTCTGCTGTTTGTTTTATCTCATTTTAATTTCATCTTACTGCTGGACAGTCGTCATCGAAAAAAATCTTGCACATTTAATATCCAAACATTGACAATTTTTATATCCACAATTTGTATCCATAAAATCCGCGCTACTCGAATACATAATACTATAATAATATTTTCGATTCGCCATATTTTCTTGTTCCCAATTCAATTATTTTTATTCATGGATGTTTTCTATATAATACCAGAGAATCGAAAACTATCAATTCTCATTAGAATACATATACCGTATATTGGTCGAAAGATGGAAAAGCACTTCATTAAATTCATGATTTCTGCCAAAACATTAAACTCTATTATAAAAATCTAAAATGAATAAATAGCCAATAAATGTCCGAATACATTTATGTGAAACAATCCGTACACGTGTATCTTGTATCGTAAAATGTACCACATTTATTGAACGCATAATTTAACACAATTTAGTTGCTTTTTTGTTCAATCGAATTACCGTGAAAACTCTAAAATACATAAAATACATAACATACATAACATGGAAAATTATTTATTCTGAATTGTGGATTATTATGAAGTTTTTACCAATGTACCAACATTATGTTGGCATCCATCCGATATATATATATGAGTATGTATATACATTATACATTATACATCCATAAACCATAAATGCGGAAAATCAAACCAATCGGACGGAGAACTTTAAACCAATAAAACATATTAATGGATGACGTGTGTGTTAAAGGGTCGAAAGCAAACAATTTAAATTTCATCATAATGATGTCGATGTTGACGTATGCTCATTTAACTCAAACTCTGTTCCAATTTCGTTGGCTCCTTTATCTGCCGAACCGATTATGATTAATTTAAAGCGGAAGACATAAAGAACATTACACAATATTGCTACCGAATTGAATTATTATTGGTATACACGAACGAATGAAGAATTTGTATTCGAACGATATGATTATTCATTTTGTATTAGCATTTCGAAATTAACCCAACAATCAATTGGATCGCACATTTTTGACCTGATATCCGTTTTAACGATACGAGACGGCAGTAGGTGTACCAGGTTCAGTGTACACTGTACACTGTACACTCACATGACACATTCATTATTCGCCAAAAACCATCGTTCCATGCATTTCTACGGAAGTCTAACATTTATAACATTTCCGGTCGTAATATCAACAATTGACGAAGTCATCATTTGTATTTATGCTTGATAATGCATCAATTTTTTTTTATTCATATCGAATGTGTATTGTATTGTATACAATCGATAGTAATAATTCAATAATGTTGAATGTAGATTCTTTCGCAAGTCAAATATTAAAGCCATACAGTTCAAAAAAATAGCAAATTTACTGCGGGCTCCGTAATAACACATCGACAAGACCTTATTGCAAAGCCATACATACGATATATTATTATATATAGGTATATATATATATATATGTATGATCATCATACTATGATGTATGTATATTAATTATTATTGTACATCAACGATATGAATTTTGATCTTTTGAGATGAAGAATTTTAATGACAAGTCATACAGTTCAGAATCTTAAATACCGAAAGTGACACATAATAATAGGTTGTATATCGCAACGAAAGCACAAACCACGGCAAACAACATGATGGAAATGTACTTGTTTTCATTGTTCACTTTTGTTAAATGTGATTATGGTATCTTTCCAACCAAATTTCAGTACTTAGACACACAACAGATTGTTTACTGTTTACTCTATACGGATCGCATTATTATTTTATCCAGATTTTTCCATATTACATGGATTTTTGTTGGAGAAAAAGGAAAAGCAAAAGAAGAAAAAACGTTGTCTATCTTTAACTTGCTGTCTTCATTTCACCCTCCTCACTCCTCTCTCTCTCTATCTCTCTCTTTATATTTATTTTCTCTGCCAATTTAATGTCATCATGATGTGCGACAATAACGGGATATTTTCTCCTATATGAGCATAAGCATCGATATGTACGGTGCACCGTACAATGTACACTAAAACTGAAATTGTTGTTTGCATTGTAAATACGAATATTGGGTAATTTTTCAGTCCCCCGCAATTTTTCCTCTTTACTCAAATATGTTCTTTATCACTGGTTTCTAAGGCATATTTACCAACATCGGATTTCTAAATGAATAGAAAATATATTATCCAATAAAATATCCGTCATTTCGTCATGAACACGATGCACTCACATTTTCATGTGAACAAAACACACATTCGCCATTCGCAACATTTTTGGATTTTTTTTCTGTATACATATATGGTGCACTATATTTTGTTCAGCCTGCTATTGCTGATTCGGAAAATGCGTGCCACAAAGCGCAAAAACAATGCTCATTCACAAACGACAATCCACAATGTCAACAAATAAGTGTGAACTGCGAATGCAGTACAATATAGTACAGATGCCTTGTTATCAACAGACCTAACATTAACATGCAAACATGATCGACAATAGCTTCAATAGTAATTTCATTGACATCAATATTGAGCATAGACGAATTGACTGAAAATATTTTATGGTACGTTTGGGAAAAAATAGATTAAACAACTTCTTTTCTTTTTTTTTTCTTCTTATTTTTGTTCCCAAGTAGCTGTGACTAATTCGATTCATTGTATACGTTTAATATCTTGGCAAACATAATAATTTTTCGGAAGTTTAGGCACAATGTACAGCAACTTTGTTCGTTCTTTCTTCACTTTCTTCCATTTTGTATATGCTTTCTGGAGAAAAGAATTCAGCGAAAATATTATTTGAAATTGTCTTCAATAACGATTTATCTCATACTGCATGTTACTGGATCTATATGTTAATACGGAACCCCTATTATTTTTCAGCTGTGATTCGCTGAGCGCGAAAATGTTGTATTATTGGCACCAACGAACATTGCTAATTTTCTTTGCTCTTATTTCCCATCCATGCTTGGTCTCAACACTTTTGAGTAGTTTCCGAAAAAAAAAAAAATTGTTTGTGCACCTAAATAATATCGAATGCCCTGAGCTGAAAACCTTGAGTCCGTTATAAAATAACAAAATTCTCACACAAAAAGATGGTCGCTAATTAATATTACTTTATTATTATTACAAAACGATAAAACTTTAACACATTATTATCACATATTCGAATTTTAAGGAAGTGATCAAATCCATTTAGGCGCTGAATCCTTTTCCAAATCATTTTCATGGGAGGGGGACATCATCGAATAATAGTTGCAGTCATCAATTCAAGCATTAATCGCATGTATCTTCAATTTTCCTGAATTTTCACCGACAAACAAACGGTGTTTTTTTCGAAAGCTCTTCGAAATCTTTGGATCGGTGACATTTTCGATTGTGTATTTAGTATTAATCATCATGCGGTGGGGATGAGAATAATTTGGAAATAGGGGAAAACAATTGAAGAAAGCAAGAAAAAAAAACGCTGCCATGTAGATTTGATATTGACATTCATGTTATTTCCAATCAGTTGTTTCGCTTGAAATCAGCAATGTGTATTAAATTATAGCCATGAAATGTTAAAACTAAATTTATCAGGTCTACTATGTCATGAAGGAACCATTCCAGTGTTCCAGTTCATCATTTCAGAATGAGCCGATTCAGTTGAACAAATTATTGTCAAAGACTGTAAAATAGTCTAAATAGGCATAACAAATAGCTTTCCTATCATTGACAAAACAATGGACATGGCCGGTTTTCTATACACTGTTCAAAGTACAATCGAACGCATCCGAGTTAAATTTTTCGAAAAGAAAAAATGTAGCACAATTTTTGATGCTCTGTGCTAAAATCATTCTATCTCAATCTGTTTGGAATGCATCGTTTGCTTGCAATTTTCATTGTGTACGAGCAAAATTTGCCCATTCCTTACACATACACATTTAAATTTGTATACATCAATTCTAATGTACAATGAACAATGTACATACATCAAATTCAGCCGCTCACACCTATGAATCGATTCGAGAAATAATCTTAATTTGTGCATCGTTCAATGCATGCTGAGTGAATCGCATATTTCATTAGGTATAATATCGTTTCCGTTTTTCCAGTAGCATTGGATTCGTTTTCCATTGCATTGCATTGCATCGCATGAGCTCATATAAAATTCATTGCAAATTTCAACCGCGCCAATTCCTCAATCCTCTCTGTAAAGACTCTAATTAAAGATGATTGTAAACGGAGAAGGGGGTGAGGGGAACTGCTATTGCTTTTATTGTTGTACGTGCATTCGTGTGCAATGCAAATGTTTCACAAAATCAGCCCGTGACAGTAAACAATTGTGTGAAGGTCTGAAAATTTCGAAAATAAACGTAACAGTGACAGAATTGTCGAGATGTGTTCAGACAGATCAAATGCAATTAAGTCGACGGCACAAAAGGTAACATCGAAAACGATTTAACATTTTTCGAATTGCGATAACAACCATTTCGCAGGCATTGTTGATGAAATCAAATCCAAGCCATTTCATCGCATTAATTTGGTTGAATGGATTCTTAACAATTTTAAAGTTCATTTCATACAATCAGCCGTTATCTCGTCAATTCATTAATATTTGATTATTGCGATTTTTGCTTTGGGGGACAATTTAGTGATTGGTGACCTTAGCAAAAATAACCATAAAACTGATACACTTTAAGATTTTGTCAGATTTTCGATTTTAAGTACAGAATTGAAGATGTTGTTGTCTATGGACTTGGTGACATCAATTGAATTTCATGGTTGAATTACATAAATTGCGGCTTCAGTGAAAATCTAATTGCCTCCAAATCATGAATTCGATGAGGAATCAATGGAAAAAAAAGCAACGAATGGTTCCAATTCAACTCGATTTTCTCATTCAATTTTCTTTTCTTTTTTTTTTTTTGATTTCTGATTTTGAAGGATATTTGCATTGCCGCTTTGTTGAAGTTCAAGATTTCATGCTGTTAAAGCAATAGCGGACCGTATGCGATTCAATTTTGCTGTCGCAGATATGATTCAGACAGGTTCGCAATAATCATAATAGATCATAATGGATAGTACAAAGTTTTGGCTGTATCGCTTTAATCTGGTTCCATATGAAATGCGCATTGTTTTCGAATGAGCATAACTTGTTGGCTATTCCATACTCGACAATTACAATATATTGGCCATTTCAGGCGGAATATCAATTCAAGGGGAGAACAAATTAATTATATTTGTTTCATTCTGATAATAATTGATTTTTCTTGGCATGATATCGATTGCTTAAGCAATTGATGGATAAATAGGAATTCCCTATTCTCAATTAAAAGCTTCTAACTTTTCCAAATTTTTTCTATTAATTTAATCAAATATGTGATCAATCATATCGTGTTTTCTTCAATAATAATTCCTAAAATAAATAATTTTCACAAAATACCTGTTCTTGTTAGCCATAGATAGTCTAAAAAAATATATGCTACAAAATCATCAGTAAGGGCTGTTTACATTAATGCAAATGTGGTGTCTATTTCAGTTTGAATCGATCACAAGGGATTTGAATATTCGACACAAACAATGTTTTTTTTTCCCCGAAACATTTGCATCGAAGATTTGGATTATATGTATTACAATGCTGCAGCATTAAGTTTCGCATCAAACACACACAGGCTAGCACAGCCATCGAACGTACGGATGGATAAAAAACTTTTAAATCCATCTTGCAAATCAAATGTATAAAGATTTTCAAAATATTCATCAAAACTATTTTGCAATATTAACTGATTCAATATGAATTTGAGTGAGTTTTTGACCAAGAGATACAACTTCAGATCTATATGTTTCAATTAACAATTTGTGAACAGAAAAAAAAAATTTGCAGACAAGAAATTGTCCATATAAATACGGCCATTTTAAATGCCGTTAAGGCACAAACTATTTACACGCAAATCTAAGTATTTTGGCGTATTTAGTAAAATTTTACTACAATAAATACACGAAAATGCGTGCAAATAGCCTTTTCCTGCCGTTAACTATTTAAATACGCGTATGAAAGAAATGGAAATAATATGAAAATGATTTCTGCGTGATCTAATGAAAGATTTGCATCCACCACTAACGACCATGATTAATGCTTTTGCTATTGAGATCTACCCTAATGAATGATTTTTAATCGTAAATAAATTATTTTCAGGGAAAATAGTTCAGATTTCAAGTGAATGCAAACGATTATGTATGAGCTTTACAAAAAAACATTAGCGTTCATGAACCTCCTAAAATACAAAACGGATGTACATATTTGCTTGTATCACACAATAGGTCAATTATATGTATATGATTTCGGGAATATGCGAGCAAAAAGTCAACTGCCTTTATTCCAAAACTGGGAACACATGAAAAATGTCCAATCCTTTCATGGAATAACACCGAAAAAAAATACGTTCGATAGAAGAAAGAGAACGTTTCAATGTATTGGTCTGTAATTTGTAATAGAAAAATCCAATCGGACTCAGGAGGAAAAGCGCCAGCCAGGCCAAACACACACACACACAAAACAAAAAAATTTCCGAACAATATAAAATTATTTTCGGGGAATGAACTCAAACTCTCGAATATTCGGAGAGTGTTCTCTCTCTGATTTTGAATCTCATGGGATATTTTTCATGTAGATTGTAGCTAGCTCAAAAATTTAAATGAACTTCAACAAATATGCGAAAAAAAAAATGCGAAAAAAATCATTCAGTCAATAAGAAAAAATTGCTCTCGTTTAATTGTTAACGAGGTGTCTGTTATGAATAATCCGTTAATTTGTGAGTCTATTGCAGTGCGCCGTGTTTGATTTTTTTTTCTCTGTTTGTATCTGTTCACCCGCGAAATTTTCTTTGAAATGAATAATTCATATCCATGTCTAACCATGAGAGAGGTCAATACAAAATGATAGACACCACAGTTTTGTTGTTGCTGTTCATTTTTTTTTCGATTTTTTTTTCGTTCGTATTCAAAACGTTCAAATTTTTCTCTTTCATATACATTTGAGGCCATATTTGCTTAACTATTGTACACAATGTGAGTTAAGCTTTGAAATTGCAGAGCTCAGAGGTTTTTTTTTTCACCACATAAAAAGTACCCACTCGTTCACTTGCTACCATACGAAATCAAACAAGATCGAGAAAAAAACAACACTGCATGGGAATCAAAACGACATAGCTTCATTTCGCTTACATTTGTATAATTTTCCTTGTTTTTCTTTTTGAATCTGTCTGTGCTTAACATCGAAAAGTATTAAAAGCGCTGGAAAAATATTATTTTCAATGTTATTTGGACTGACCAAATTGGCTGGTTATTAATGTACTGAAGTATAGCCTAAACAGTCACAGACATCCAAAGATTTCTGATAAAACCATAATTGGACCGGATTTGATTCAATCATATGAGCACCGCGTCCTAATTTGGATACCAACAAGTTTGGCACGAAAATGGCAGAGAAATTCGTTTTGAGTTTGTAAAACAATTTCGTTATTTTGTGTGTGTGTCACCGTGTGGTCCACAAAAATCATACACACCAAAAAAAAAGGAGCATCCACTATACTAAAACCATGATAGACGAAAAGACAAAAAAAAAAAAAATATTTGTTTGATATGAAATGAGCCGAGCCATAATTCAATTTGTATATGCATAATAAAACAGTTGTTTTAGCCACAAAATAACTGTTTGTTTGCTGAACTCAGTGTCATGTTCTTTATTTCGAGTGTGCAATGTGTGCAAACGGTTGAAAGAGTTTGGTTTATTGTTCAACATTCATCGTGTGCATTGAAATGTGAAACTAACGTCTATAGGTTAAAGTGAGCCGAATAAACGGCACGTTGATGGTTAGCCTATACAGGTAAAATAAATATTTTGCTGCGTCAATGATAAACGGTTTACGAATACATCATCGCATATCAAATCAACGATGAATTTCCGATTGTTCAACACATTGCGCTAATAGAATACGAACGGGGGGTTAAATGAATGGAATGTTTGTATGGAAAATTGAAACAAACTTTTATAACAATCAAATGGACGCAGATAGATTTTGACAAAAACAAAGAAAAAAAATTATTACAAATCAATTCTCGCCTCCATTGTTGTAATTCAATTTTCATTTCTAGTTTGGACACAAAAATTTGGTGGATTTCCTTATGATGCCGCTTTCAATATAGAATGAAAAATATCATTACGACTAGCGTGCAATTTTTATGCACCACAAGGTGCATTACTACATTTGGTGTTTTTTTTTCTTCTTATCACTTTTTAACTAACTTCCTGTATTGCAATCGATTCACAAATTAGGATTTAGGTAGATTTTGGGTGGCAATAGTGTCTAGTAATATTGGGAAAGCACCAGCTGTACTCCAAGGAGTCCTAAAGCTGGTTTTAGTGGATTTTTTTGGGATTTTTTGAGATTTTATGGGTTTTTAATAAGAATTTCTGGGAGTTATCAGGTTATATTGAAATTGTGATAAGTTATAATATTGTTTCTTGATGAAGAAGCCATTATTTGTGCTCCACGGAGTCTTAATCCTGGTTTTAGTGGATTTTTAGGGATTTATTTGAGATTCAATGGGATTTCACCAGGATCTGTTGGGATTTTATCAAACCTTATGAAAGTTATGAGGTTTTTGCATGACGCTTCCTAATTGAGAAGCCACCAGCTGTGCTCCACGGAGCCAAAATCCAGGTTTTATGGATTTTAAGGGATTCTATGAGATTTCAACTTTTTTCCAAATTTCTCAAAATTTTCAAAAAAAATAATTTTTTAATTCGGATCGATTGGAAACGATGAGTTTTTGATAACACTCTAAAATTTGGTACGACCTGTGCATATTTTTGAATTCGATAAAATCGAATTCTGCTTGTTTAAACAGTTGTTTTAGCCACAAAATAACTGTTTGTTTGCTGAACTCAGTGTCATGTTCTTTATTTCGAGTGTGCAATGTGTGCAAACGGTTGAAAGAGTTTGGTTTATTGTTCAACATTCATCGTGTGCATTGAAATGTGAAACTAACGTCTATAGGTTAAAGTGAGCCGAATAAACGGCACGTTGATGGTTAGCCTATACAGGTAAAATAAATATTTTGCTGCGTCAATGATAAACGGTTTACGAATACATCATCGCATATCAAATCAACGATGAATTTCCGATTGTTCAACACATTGCGCTAATAGAATACGAACGGGGGGTTAAATGAATGGAATGTTTGTATGGAAAATTGAAACAAACTTTTATAACAATCAAATGGACGCAGATAGATTTTGACAAAAACAAAGAAAAAAATTATTACAAATCAATTCTCGCCTCCATTGTTGTAATTCAATTTTCATTTCTAGTTTGGACACAAAAATTTGGTGGATTTCCTTATGATGCCGCTTTCAATATAGAATGAAAAATATCATTACGACTAGCGTGCAATTTTTATGCACCACAAGGTGCATTACTACATTTGGTGTTTTTTTTTCTTCTTATCACTTTTTAACTAACTTCCTGTATTGCAATCGATTCACAAATTAGGATTTAGGTAGATTTTGGGTGGCAATAGTGTCTAGTAATATTGGGAAAGCACCAGCTGTACTCCAAGGAGTCCTAAACCTGGTTTTAGTGGATTTTTTTGGGGATTTTTTGAGATTTTATGGGTTTTTAATAAGAATTTCTGGGAGTTATCAGGTTATATTGAAATTGTGATAAGTTTTAATATTGTTTCTTAATCAAGAAGCCATTAGTTGTGCTCCACGGAGTCTTAATCCTGGTTTTAGTGGATTTTTCGGGATTTTTCTGAGATTCAATGGGATTTCATCAGGATCTGTTGGGATTTTATCAGACTAAATGAAAATTATGAGGTTTTCGCATGACGCTTCCTGATTGAGAAGCCACCAGCTGTGCTCCACGGAGTTAAAATCAGGTTTTTGTGGATTTTAAGGGATTCTATGAAATTTCAACTTTGTAATTTTTTCCAAATTTCTCAAAATTTTCGAAAAAATAATTTTTTAATTCGGATCGATTGGAATCGACGAGTTTTTGATAACACTCTAAAGGTTGGTACGACCTGTGGTGCATATTTTTGAATTCGATAAGATCGAATTCTGCTTGTTTTCTCTTTTCAATGTTTCACAGTAACTTCATGAAATGTAAATAAGATTTTATCTGAACGACCTTAATCAATGCACTATGCTCACAATTTTTCGCTGTTCATTTGTTTTTCTCGTGCACTTAAACCACACACACACACACTACATACAGCCTATAGTCAAACGAGCAAACAATATTAAAAATTCTGAAATTGGATGTTTCTTTTTTTCAACATGAGCACAAGTCATAATCTTAATCTGATTGAGGCCTATATTTACATATTGTAACAAGCCCACTGAATCGGCCTACCGGAACTATATCATAATATGGGGTTGATTGCTATCGTTTTGTATAATGGATAGAGAAACACGTGTTTTATATTTGGTCGCGTGTACCGACATGTATAACCACGTGCGAATTGATTACGTTTAATGCGTCATCTCCGAGTTCGATTTTGGTAATCTTTTGTGTATCAAACGCCCATGTATTTTTCTGACTCTCTTTCTCTTTCTCCTTCTATTCATTTGTAGAAAATTATTTTCGAATGAGAAACATATATGCATATTGAGGGAACCAACGCGCAACAAAATAATGAGACTGCGAATGTCGATCAAATTATACAATATAGAATAGATCATTTTTCTATTTTCTATGCAACGCAAATAAAAAGGAATTAAATATAATAAAGATATCTTGAATTACCGAATATCAAACGAATCGAAAGCATGTCATTTCAATTTTATCATAATAATCTGTTTGATGATCGATGATCTTGCACAATAATAACTGGAAATCATTGGCATAAAAGCAAAGAAAAGGCAAATTCTGAAAACCGTCCCCCCTATACTATATATCTCGAGTTTTTTTTAAGTTTAAACGTCTAACTGTACCCTCCTAAGCGTTTAAATAATGATAATAATAATTCCAGCGCACTTGTAAATTACCAAAACTGATACAACGGTTTTGGTTGGTGTGTGTTCGCCACGGTCTAATACATTTCTAATAAATTCGATCAGTTCGAATAACGCTTGAATTGAATCTCCGTAAGACCTCTTCTCGTAAAGTAGTTTCTTCTTTTCGTTCGTTTTTTTTCTATATGAGAATTCCAAACGCCTGCAAAAAGTTGTTTTTTTGACGAATAAATTTTTCAACTGACATTCTTATTAATTTCTTCGGTGAAAAAATTGCATGAATTATGACATTTTTTTTTTTTTGAATAATTATAACAATAATTTATAATGTACATATTTCACCTAAACATAGCTAACTTCAGTTTGAGTCTCATAGTTTTTCTTATATTCGGACATACATAAGTTTGAGATAACTTGACAGAATCTCAAGAGATTCACTTATATTTCATCTTCGTAACTCGTAACAATTTTTTATTTTTTTTTATTTCATATATTAATAAAACTCTCATTGGAAGAATCCAAAAATCCGGAATCATGAAATTTCATTGGTTGTTTATGTAAAGGAATTTAATTCGCGCATATTTTCATTTGTCTGCAAAGATCAAATAGAGTAAAGTATTTATTTCTATATCAATTTCGTATCGTTCAGACAAGAAGAACCTTTGTATTGTCGCATGTACGTATGTATGTATCTTTAAGAGGGAGGGATTTATAGTAAAACATATAACCTAACATTATGAATGGGCATTGGAAACGCCTTCTGACAGCATAGTTATCACGACACCACGGATTCCCATTATTTGTACGCGTACATATGTTCGATGTTTTTGTGCTACTTAAGATTAGAATTGACATGGAAAGAGCTCAGTTGTAGTCCGTATTTCCACTGGAACGCATCACTTTTTCTTCAGAATCTTCTCAACAGTCTTGTTGAATAACTTTTCGAAATGGAAAATATGTATCCGGATCGATTGATCTTTTGCATCATATGAATTGAAATAAAAAATTTTCTAATTGGTCTCAAACCTACAAAATTTTCGAAACTTTCTTAGAAATTTCGGCGCAATAAAATTTTGATTGAATTGTTTTTTTTTTGGATCTTTTTATTCAATTTCTTTTGCCAATCAGTTGAAAAGAATGGTCAACAATTTTGTATCGAAATCGATTGCATCTTCTTCGCACGCTTCAATTGCAGCATTACCGATTGCGGTTTAGCACCTAAACGTCCACCACTTAAGAGCCTTCCTACATTTGTACGTTTTCTTTGAACAATTCAAGATCTTATTCACTCGTACGCATTGTACGCTTTGTAGCACGTTCTGTGCCCCAAAAGTTCGTCGTCTAGAATCAGTCTTTTTCTGATAGATTTTTATTGTATGTGAGTCGTTGTTGTGATGATGAATGAAGCAACAACATTTTTTCCGCCTTAACATTTTTCGGAAAATTATTTTACTTGAACTTGCCCCTTCTTTCACTACACAAACAGAACACATCGCAAATGAAGAAAATTAATCATTCTCATATATGTTGTATCACTATTATTATTATGGGGTGAACAAATAATGAATGATATGTATGAAAATGGAAATGGCCTGATGATAATGGATGAAGGATGCAAATTTTTCAGTAAGTTTATTTCAACATCCACATTTTGTTTTTCGTGAAAAAAGTTGATTATAAAGATCAAATGGGCTGGATTGTGTGAGAGCTAAAAACTTTTTTGACATAACAAATATAATATAATACGGAATAACGGCCCAAATGTATAGATAAATTAATAATCTGGAACTTAGTTAGATTCCTTTTCTCAACAAAAGGCACAATTCATTCAATCATATAATTATTATTGTCACATCCGATTATTTTCGTGGTGTAGTTTGATTTTTAATCCTTGTTGCATAATATGTTGGGAAAAAAAGACCCTTGTAAAAACTATACTATTGACGTTGAAAAATATATAGGAGAGCTTCGTACTCCGTATCAAGCGATCTCTTCAATAACATTGAGGTTCATTGTATTTACAAAATTCGAACGTAGCAATAAAAAGACAAAAAAAAAAAAAAATAAGTCGAACAATATCGAAATAAAAGTGTTTGAAGATGTATCAATTATGCTCTAGAGACTTGTATAATATACTTGACTTCATAAGTGGCATAAGATGACTTGTAAGAATTTAGGAACAATAGTCAGGTACTATTCACGCTGTAATAATCGTTAAAAGAAATTCGGTACATTATTATATATGCTATGCTATGCTATGCTATGCCATGTTATCCACATTCAAAAGTTCTAATGCTCAACTTATTTCAACGATAGCGACACATTCACTTTTTATGCAAACCGCTATTGGTCGCTTTTATTCGAATGCTATTTAACCTGCATATTTGAGGTCTGAAGTTCGATGAATTTTGCTACACAATTTTTGCGTTGGTGAGTGATTATTTTGTGTGTGTGTGTGTGCATGTGTGTGTTTGTCTGAAGTCTGTGAAAACACAATTTTCACAATGGAATTATCTCATTTTATAGCCGCTCAGCGTAACAGTTCTAATGTGCTGATTCAACGGAATCGAGAACATCATTTGACGAAAAATCAACTGAATTTGAAACATTTTTACTGGAATATTGTTCGATGTTGTTTATCTTTAAAAGGCAAAAGAGAAAAATATATTGTTATGACGAATGAATTCGATGTTGATCATGGTCATTAACATTGTAACATACATATCTCTGTATGATGGAAAAGGGAAATCATATTGTTTTGACCTCAAAATGGGCTCGATGCATTATTAATACAACTCTAAGAATATCCGGTGTGTGTATCTTTGAAAACTACGAACTACTCCATATTTCAATGTAACAGCCAAATGGTTGGCTATTTTGTGCGGTTGCGAGTTTGTGAATCAAGCAAACTACCTGAACTTAATCAACATATTGAACGCAGGGGGCTCGGGAAGGGGATTTGAAAACACAAATCGATTAGACGTGCAAATGAGCTTCATTGCACATAATACTAATATTATTATTAATTTTTTTCCTCTTTTGCGAATTGTTTGCGTTTCGATAGATGCATAACGGCAAATCCATGATAATTGCGCACAGTCATTTGCGGTGAATCTATAACATGTCATTTTGTCAGCTGCATTGAGAATATTAAATATTACAAAATGCAAAACAATCACATGAATATACTCTCCCTCTCTCTCTCTCTTTGTTGTATGATAAACGCCAAAATCTAATCATTTTGATGAAAACTGAAAATTTGAGTTCATTCCACAGAGCGAGTGCATCGCATTTTCTCCATACATTTGGAACTAACTGACAACAGCGCCACGTACCATAACGCGCGGAACTTTAATCGGGCCCATTTGAAATGCACAGGAAGGAAAATAGTTTTGCGTGTTATGGTACGTGGCGCTGTTGTTAGTTAATCAATGCACTTGCCCTGTGGTTCATTCATTCATCGTATCCATGAATAAAATAGTCAATGCTCACACTATTTAACCATGTACATTAAAATTCTGAATTGCATTCGATATAACTGAATCAAATATGAAATTTTCACCAAAATCTATCGAACGTTAAAATTAAATTTAATTTTCTCTCTTTCGAAAATCTGGCTGATGGTTGACACGACAAGTAGACTTTGTGTTATGAGTTTTGGTTGAAAATGGGGTAAAATGCCTCGGATTCAATTTATCCATTTCGTGTATCGTGTAAAATGGTGATGATTTGACGTTCGTAACGCGCGTACGACAGTGGCTGAAAATTTCTCGAAATTTACCATTATTATTATTGTTTGGATCAATGCTGTTGATATGAATGCAATTTGATTGCATGCAAAAAGAATCGAAAGAATTCAAAACATCATCACACAAATGCGTAATGTCGTTAACCAAATAATATATAAATGGTTCAAAACTCAAAACTTAATGGTCCACTAATTGCAATCAGTGGCCGTAAATTATTTACATGGTGATCTTCTATTCAGCTATTCCATTCCATAACAATGAATGGATATTCGGAGCAAAGAAAAAAAAACAAAAAACTTATAACAATCAGTTGTTGATTCCGAATAACGTACATTCTGGTCGACAAAAATCGACTTCGGATAAAATGCCAAATGACGTGAGTCCATCCTTTTTCAAATCACATTCAAAATTCGAGACACATCAAAGAAATCAGCTATTTTATGTATACATATATTGACATTCGTAATTCTGCTGATTATAATAATGGTGTGATCAATAGTACTTGAACAAATTCAACTTGTAAGTTATTATGAATGGAACATATATGCGACTGAGCATGAAACTCATATACAAGAAAAAAAAAATGTTCTATTGTAAATATCGTATACACGCATACACTTCAGAGTTGCATATGGTATGATTTTTCCATTGGTTTGTGCATATGTTAATATGGAATATCATAAGGTAGGGTAGCTGCTGGTTGTTGGTGTTGAAAATATTGAATTGGAGATTCGTTAATGTCAATTAAACGTTACATTGTATACATATGTTGCATTGCTGATGAAACCAAAACAAAAAAAAATTCATTTAAAAACGAAATTTGATGCAATCCTTGCAAACGAAAGACAAACTTTAGTCATTTTAATTATAAATTATGAACATAACATCAGATTTATGTATATAAAATATTTTGCATCATTTTGACCTGTGAAATGTTCATAGAATTGGTGGCCACCATACCTGTTCGTTAATCGTACGACTTAGTACTCCGAAAGGGATAATTTATATTTATTAATGTGACCCTATTTCTACGGCCTGTTCTTCTTCTGTCTGCAAAAATCTTTTGCACAAACAAAACAAAACGAAGAAAAAAAATATAGGAAAATTTAAAGTAATGACAAGCACTTTCATAAATTACGTATGAATATTAAATACAAGTTGATTAGTTGGTAGTTGTAACACATTGATTTATGCATTATTCAATCCTGGTCGCTCAATGCTCTCGAATCGATACACATTGAATTTCGAACAATACAGAATACTGCATTGCACAGAATGATAATGCCGAGATCAAAATTTTTGGTGATTATCGGTTGATGTATTGTTCCTTTTTCATACACCCAAAAGTTGGTCAAACCACTGCAAATTTAGCACATACATAATAAAAAACAGCAGTGCCAAAATTATCGTTCCACATTATTCATTAATACGTTCGTTGTTTACACGTTAAATTTCTTTTTCATTTGAAATTGATGCATGAAGTTTTTGGTTTTATCTTTGTTATTTTGGTATGTATAATAATTTTTTTTTTCCTTTCAGCCGGACAATGTTCTAGTTTGTTATCATCCATAATAATACAGGTACAAATTTATTTATTCTATTCATATTACATGGTCCAGTTTCGATAAATACCCATATAATTTATGGACTTATGCGTCATTTTGACCGTATCCCATTTGACCTTCACACAACTGTTCTTTTTCTCTTTTTTTTTTTTTGTTTCGAAACAAAATAACAAAGATTATCGGTGATAAAGTTTCACGTTTTGTGTGTTATCAGACTTTATGAATTTATATTTCTGTTCTAAACACACTATTTTAACCAGTCGGATAAACTCTCCAACTTGGCTCGTATGGCGTTTAAGTTCTGCCTCACACTATTCACTGTCCACTGTCCAATTTCAAAATGAAAAGATAATATTTTATAGTTATACTAAACTATTTATGAGAGTTGTTATTGGGAATAGTTTAAACTTACTCAAAAATACGATGTACGTAAATGAATTATCTACGAAAGGTTCAAAACAGTTAGCCCCGTTGCTCCCATTCAATTTTGATTGTTTTGGATAAGATATTCTATTTAGATTTGTTTAATTCCATTCATACAACAGTTTAATTCATAGCCATAACATTAACATCTTTTTGAAGATTTTTATCCGAAAGGAAAAAAAGCCAAAAAAAAAAAAGATTACATCATGAAAATACCGATATGCCGCATAATGTACCTTGTACCATACATATGTATGGATGTAAGAATCCCATATTCACATTATTGCGATTTCAACATGCAACATCTCACTCTCTCTCGTCGTGTCTTTTGTGTTGCAAAAATAGGAGTTGTGTTTTTCTTACACGAACCAGACATCATTTTGTATTCATTGAGTTTTCATATTGTGTTCATTGAATCTTGCAATTCTATGTGTATTTGCCTGAAAAATGCCATAAATTCATTGAATGTTTTCTTGCTTTTTTTTTTTTTTTTGGTTGTTCGCGATTGAGAAGAGGAGTTAATACAATGTGCTGTGCTATGCTACCTACCGCTTAACACCCATATGTATATGTTTCGGATTGTGGAAATAGGTTTTACAAGAAAAACGAGAGGTACATTGTGGATAAACACGTTTATTTTATTTGTTGTTTCCAATAAACATAATTTCTTTTCCATTCTCTAACCCCATACATTCGAATATGCACTTAGCTTAAGGATGAAACATAGTAACGGCATGATGCCACACTTTGAAAATAGATACAAACACATAGATAACAGATTCAGTCATTTTCAATAATCATATTGTATGAACACGAAACGAAACGCAAATCGTATTCATATATACATATATTATGTCAATGGCAGTAGGTGTTCATAATAATTTAACCGTAACCCGACTGTTATATAGAAACGGGTAGGGATCGGATAAATGGAAGATATTTTAGCATTATTATTGATTTGTTATACGAAAATTATCGAAAGTATTGCGATCATTCATAACTCTTTTCATCGAATATATTGGCACAACAACAAAAAAAAACACAAAAAAATCAACTCAACTCAACTCAATTCAATGTAATAGTTTTAACAGATCTAGCCGAATCGAGTCGCGAATTTAGTTTTTTGTCACACGAATTGTCTTCCACATTCATGATCACTAATATACACGAGACTAAGCTATTGTTAATAAAGGAAATCTTTCACAAAGATTTTCGGTTTTTTTCTTTTGTTTTTTTTTTGGTAGGATGATTTTGAAATGTACATTGAAATTATGCTCAATGTTTAACATTCAAACTTCCTCGCACTAATATCATTGCGATGCTCCGTTTATTTGTTTGATGTTTTTGTTATTATTGTTATTTTTCTTTCAAGTTCTACCCTCTCTCTTGCTTTTTCTCTGTTGTCTCTCAATCTCTCTCTCTCTCTGATTATTATATGTATCATTTGGGGATTTTTCATTTTAACTTTGTCGCCACTTTTCTAATGTGTTTTGAATGTAACATTTGTATGCTCGATGTTGTGATGCACAGTGAAAGATATATAAATATTTATTTATACAACAAAAGAATCATATCGCATCGCATAGAAACGATTACGCGACACAAAATGAGAGAGTAACTGTATTTTTACATGTCATGCTTTAGCCGAAAGGTTGAAGCGAAGAAAAAATCGCAACTCCCCATCAACTTTGCATATATGTAATAAAAAAAAAAAAAACATCGGAGATAAGTATGCAAAACGATGAAACTCCCATTAAGATAAAAGAGAAAAAGGAAACAAAATCACCGTTGATATAACAAAGATCTATTCCGTTTTTCCACATGGGTATTTTAACAATTTCATGTCGTTCCTTAATTCGATTATACATATATCAATATTATGCGCATATTTAAGTCAAAGAATGTGAACGCACAGGAAAATGAATGGAAATGGCAGATTTGCAAAAAAAAAAAAAATTATTTAATGGATTCGATGAATGTTTATTCATTTCAGATTTATTTAAGTAAATATGAATTAGATTTCCCTATAAACTCAAGAATTACTACCTCTGGAGACTATTTAATAGGCTATACCGGTTATTCGATTGATGCTCAGTTTATGAAACTGAATCTAGTGTTCATTAATTATTCAAAATAGACGAATCTGTTATCAAAAAATTTCAAATATTCAAAAAAAAAAAAAATCCGCAGCACGTTGATTACGGCAATGCCTCTCGAAATGATCTTATTAGAATTTGTACGAATTTTTCTGCTTCTATCATATAAAGTGGTTGAGGGTACTAAACAAAAATAAAACCATGTGAAACAAAAGGAATCATATTTTCATACGCATTATATATGTTGTGGATTCTGGATCAACGTAGACAAAATCACAGTCCTCTCTCAAATGATTAGCTGGTGGGAAATCTATTGAAGCCATTATTATTATGGTCGAAAGACAAATGGAGTTTCGTATTTGAATGAGTTCATTATATGATGGAAAGAAAACTCATCAAAAATATACCATTATTGTTTGGCTGCAGAACTAATGTTGGCAATGGTAATATGTGTGTGTATTCACAAACGAAGACAACTGGACCTTCAATATTGCATTGAAGATATATATATATATATATATATACATCATATGTATCACGCGAATAAATCGCACAAAAGAAAAGAAAACCGAAAAAGAAAAACGAAAGGAACAACAATTTCGTTCGGCTTGGATTCAATTTCATCCAAATGAAAATTATTGCGTTGTATGAAAATGATTGCATGTGTCTATGATTTTATATTTCCAACCACGTAGCGATAACCATCACATCAAAAAAACAACAACAACAACAAGTAATAATGACAATGATAATATTGGTTACACTTAAGTCATATTACTTTGGTTGGTGTGTTGCTTCCTTCTCGTTTCGAATTGTATTTGACGAATGTGTACCGGAGATTGTGTTTACTGTTTATATATTGGTGATTGTATGAAAGTGTACAAAAATAAAATTGAGAATGACTATGAAAACAAAAAAAAAAAAAAAGAAAAAGAAAATAGAAATGAGAATAAGCGAAAAGGAATGCAAGTAATTTTCTCGGCTTTTTGATTGGTTAGCATCCCAAAGGATTCCAAAATTCATTCCACAAATGAAGGAAATGTTGATCCGGACTGCGAGATTCTTCAAAATACGAAAATACTACGTCCGCAATGTTCGTACAAATATTTTTACATAATGTTCCATGTTCCAGGTTGTTGGATGACTACAACATCAGTTAGTTTTTGTATGAACGATGCACTTTTCACCACTTTCATTAAATGCACATTCGAATGCATTTTATGGGCTGACTTTATCGCTTAGTGGGAAAAATTACCGAAGAAAAAAAGATTGTTTCACGACATTATTTGATTTTAAAATGGAAATATCCAGGGTTTTTCAGCAGTCGTATTCTTGATTCCAGGCAAAAACCTTACACCCGACACTTACAATATTTTCATGGAATAATCACATTCCATGCCATTTAAACTTCGTGTTTAGTGTTTGTTTTTTTTTCATGCCACCAGATGACAAATAAAACCTTTAAAACAAAATCAAACCACCATTAGTTTTAACAACCGATCAAATAGAAGACTGTCATTATTCAAAAATATGACGAAAAAAACACACACACAATTCACAACGACCATTGTGATTAAAGGGACAAAGAAGGATTCATTCAAAATATTGTTCCATTAGTTGATTGAAAAGGCCGAGACGGTACACAGTTGACTCGGTGCCACTAAAAACAAACCGGCAACATTCGACACATTATCCATGAAAAAAACAATGGAAATCGATCAACCGCAAACACAAGCCCGAGGTGATTGAATGCGGTTGAATGACTACTTATAATAATAATCGTAGTCAATAGAAGAAAATGAAGAAAGAAAAAACGCATTTATTCAAATTTATTGCACAAAAATGTGATGTTTTCAACCATTTTTACTCTGTCAAAAATGGAATAGCAACCAATTTAGTGAAAATTCTATTGAAATTTTATATCACTGAAGGAGAAAAAAACAATCAATTTTGAAGGGACCAAATTTCTGATTCATTCAATCATATTCAGAGCCTTGAAATTTAAAAGAATTCCTTTTCTTTTATGATTGAGAATGGGTAATGAAAATATCAGTTGAATCGCAATAACTGATTATCTTCCAATTTGAAATGAATGCAGAGACTGAATTTGGGGCTGACAACACGACAACCACGAACGGATAAATCAAGGAAGGAGAAATAAATATGATTAGGATTGAAAGAGAAAACCTGAAGATTAAATTGAATTAGTTAACTGAAATGTTTGCAATGGGCCCAAATTCCAGCATATTTTGAATAAATCCATTTCCGACAAACTGCAAATTTCAACTCTTGAAAAAATAATTAAAAATTAATCGCAATTAAATAAAATGATAAGCAAGTATTATTTTTGATATCTCGGCTGCGATTCAGTCATTTTCAATGGAACAGGGCTCTAAGCCAGTGATGTTTCAGTGGCAGTATATTTTTGGCTCAAAATTCAGTCTCTGAATCAATTTGTTTCGCATAATTTCAACGGACGGACCAAATATTCACGAAATATTTTATAGGTAATGAATGCATGAGGTAATGAAATGTCATGTGTGTTCAGCGTTCAGTGTTCGGTGTTCACCTATTCCGAAAGAAGTTATGTAGAAATTCCATGCATGAATATTTATTTTCTCATTTTGTTCGATGAAGGATAAACAAATATTTGTATCAGTAAATGATGGCCGGATTTATAAACAATTATATTTATCCACGTTCTATCGTTCTATCATTCTATCGTTCATGTTTAGGTTTACAGTTTGATTCGAATTGGAAGTTATACTTATCAATCGTTGGATATATATATTTCTATGCATATGTGTTCAATGACTAAAATATTTGTGAATTGAGAGGGGGGGGAGGTGGGGGGGGGGGATGGTAAGTATGCGGCTGAACACATTGTCAACATTCTTTATACACTGTTTCAGCGCAACAACCATAAAGCATAAAATTAAAATAAACTCTCATGGGTAAAATTTAAATTAAAATGACCAAAGTGCCGTGTGATGCTATGATCGAATACTTTTGGATATAATTCTCGTTAACAAAACTACTATTTTTCCTTTCATGAAGTCAATGGATTTCTGATCGCAAAAGGCAAAAAGTAATTGAGATTTTATTCTGGGATATGAACATTGAACACGGAACACTGGATTCTTTTTCCCCATGTTGTTGTTTTTATTTCTCATAAGATTAGAATGGAATTCATTCGCTTTCAAAACATATAAATATTTATAAGATTCAATGACATAAAAACTCTTCCAGACAACGTATTTTTGGTTTCTCTTCTTCTCTTTTTATTTTCTCCCTGCGGTATCTTCGAACCGATAAATTAGGTTATTTTGGCATGACGCATTCGAACGCATCGCACTCCAAAAAATTCATTTCAGATTCTTCGATACGGCTGATAATTCCAATAATTGGAGAATTTATTTTATCAATTACACTGAATACACAATATCCGTTGTTAATCAATTGTTTATTTTTTGATATTTCACCAATGACAATTATGACAGGCTTCTTACATGTGACTGTTATCTAAATAGCCGCCACTAAAAGAAAAGATCACAGAAAACTCAGAGTCACGACAACAACAATAACAAAAACCACCACAAGACAATACAATTAATATTGCTTACTTCAACCGAAATGGATTCTGGAAAACCTACTGGTTAGGACTGTGCAATAAACAAATATGGACGTGGATCGGAGACATATTAAATGATAAATTAGTGCTGTTTTTTTTTTGGTTCACTTTGCAAACGAGTCTAATTTCTCAAACGAAGGACATCCGTACACATAATATGCATATTGTTTTGCATTGCAGAAAGAAGAAACAACAACATTCAATTCGATCGATAGGAATTTTTCACATTTAAAATAAGTTTGAGTAAACGGTAAGCAGTTTCGTTTCATATATCAAAAACCATATGAACATTGTATATTCGTTTGTGGATTCTACATGAAAAGCAAAAAGGAAAAAAAAACAAACGAAATTGAATCCAAAAGCCCCTCATACACTTGCATATTATTTTCCGAACCCAAAAAAAAAAAAAAGAATGAATGTGTCTCTCGAGGCGGCGATATATGTGCATAAATGTTGTCCGCGTAGAGTGGTGAAAATGTCCTTTTTGTGTTTTAGAATTTAAAACGAAGAACTTTCTCGACATTTTTGAGAAGTTAATTTGCCCCGAATATTGTCTCTTTGTATATTATATTAAAATAATGTATAGTGACGATGCTGGCAACCTTATCAATGACCAGTAACTAAATTACATAAAAAATAATGTGGCTCACTACATACGCACATCCATTATACTTTGGTTTGTATTTAGCGATTTTAGTGAAATATGATGCAGCTGCTCTGAAGCACTCCAAATCATGCGGCAAAGAAAACCCCAAAATAATAATAATTTTTAAAAATATTCTGTCAACCGTTTAAAATCAGCAAAAATATGATTTTATGTATGAAATGATTTG
This sequence comes from Mayetiola destructor, assembly GCA_000149185.1. Lineage (NCBI taxonomy): Eukaryota > Metazoa > Arthropoda > Insecta > Diptera > Cecidomyiidae > Mayetiola > Mayetiola destructor. The sequence continues at coordinate 356,995 of GL501515.1, forward strand.
TGTGTCACACGTAGTATGTGTGAATAGATTTGACAAAAATATTGAGAGAGACCACAAAACCTGCCGTTTATTTGCACTTCAACCCTCACACCAAATAAATATGCAACACAAATATGTCTTATACCATTGAATATTTATTTAGAACGTTTTTACCTTCAATTTACACCTTAAACGACCAACCACAAAATAACAATAACCATAAAGTGCATTAAGCATATAAACACACATTGGATTATGCTATTAATCTGTGAACTCTATTTTGAAGTCATGTATTGGCAAATATCACCATGAAAACTTTCCATTTGAAAGAATCTTTAAATCAAATACATCCAAAATTGGCTAACCAGATAAATTCAATTAAATTAAATATGTTCATGAATCATGCTTGATTGTTGTGTGTGTGTGTGTGTGTATGTATTTTTGGTTAACCAAAATCCAAACCACATTATAATGCCAGGCTTAAATCATTTGGCTACCGAATTCATTCGAATTATTTCAGAACGATTTGATTTAATAACAACAACCAGATGCCAGACCATTCAGTATAGTTGTTTAGTTGTTGTTTCACTGAATTGTGTAATGAAATTTGTGCATAAAAATCAGTATAAAAGTGGTTTCTTTGGTCCTTTTCCATTTGGTTAGCCGTTATTGACATGATGATATCATTGTTAGTCGAAATAACATTTCATTTATTCAAATTGTTGTTGGATGCTGGATGATGTGCATAGTGTGTATATGGCCAAGAAACCAAGCGCATATTGTATTATTATTAAAATTTAACTTATTTACCATTAGAAATGTATATATTTCTTAGCATAGGGTTCGGCCATCGTAAAAATTTAAACCAATTCGAAAATATTTATTCGGGAGATGGGTGTCAGCAACCAAATATTTATAAATGAATACAGATACATCACATTTCTCTGCCAACCAAATATATTCACATTTGTTTTATTCATAATAAAACCAAACACAATAATATATTCCAAAACTTTTCCCCCAGAGAGATGAGAAATGGATTTTTACTTGACTTTGACAGGGAATATTCATCTCGTACTATTCTCATAGCATATTCTTTATTATTCATTTCTGATATGCTTTTTCCAATTTCAAATCATATTCTAAGATTTTTTTCTTCAGCTAGCCAGAAAAAAAAGACCAAAAGACCCATCAAATGTATCCAGAACGGACTGTTCAATTGAAAATAATTTTGTTCGAAATCACAAGTTATGGAAATTTTGAATTCATCTTTAATTCGATTCTATTGTCAGATATCAATTGAATTGAACGTGTTTTGTCTGCACCGAATTTTTTTTTTCAGTCAAGGTGGTCTTCCGGAACCGTTGTTTTCAACTTTGTTGACCAACCAATAGAAAAATCAAAGTTTGAGCCGAATATAGTCGACGACGAAATATTCGATTGAATGATGAAAGACAAAAAAAAAAACAAATGTCAAGATCGATAGAAGGGATGGAAAAGTTTCCATTTTGAACACCTTCGATGGTTTATCGTTTTATTATGGTCAAAATTTGAATTTCAAAATGACTTTATCATCACTCACACCGGGCGGGAACTAAACAACAATCACATACAGACACACACAATTCCATTGAACAATTCAATATGCGAAACAAACCAAAATTTACAAACAAAAACTTCACGCATAATACATTTCGTTTCTTTTTACTCGAATAACAACAACAATAAAGGTTTGGAATTTCTTAAGTATGAAATATGTTGAAAAACGTCGAACACGAATAAATAAACAAACAACAATGGAAAAAATAATCAATTTTCCGAATATTTTTTTATTATTTATGAATATTTTTTTTCCTTTTTTTTCGTTATGACAAATAGCCACCTGATTACATTGCACATTCACAAATAATTCATATTTGTCCTTTTCTTTTCTCTCTCTCTCTCTTTTTTGAATGCCTACCATAAAGAGTATTTTCCACGAAACCATGACTTCTGTTGCTTTTAAGTTATTCAATTGGAAGTATGTTTTCAGAAAAACAACAAAAGACAAATCGATTGATATTGATTGAACATTAAGCTATAGTACAAAATCATTTGCTAGCAAATAGCAAGTCATCACTTATTTCCAAAGTATTGGAATGGAAACGAAGAAAAACTAAAAAAATAATCATGCATTTGAAATTTTGCGACACATCCGATGCCTGCTGGTTTCGTTCGGAAAAAAACCGATTCGGTTAAAGGTCTGGCAATTGATTGTGTGTGCATACACATTTTTAGCCTCATGTCAACACACAGTATACGATCACCACAGGCTAATATTTTCCTTTAAAAAAGAGTCCAAGAAAATGATATAAACGCCCCGATAACAACAGTAAGCAAACATATAATAATAAGCGCATGGTGATCGGTTAAAATTTTCAAATGAAATGCTCCTCATTGTCCATAGCCCACAGATTCCAATGCATAGCTATTATGAGTGTTTGCAATCTGCAAATAACAACAATGATTTACTGAGAACATTTTTAACGCTAGTGATCTTCGTAGTCTCTTTATCATTGTCACGTTGATATCATTCATTTCGGGCCGTATACTGATTTGGTTTGTGCTTGTTTTGAGCGAAAAATGTTTAACATCATTATAATAATGAATGATTTTGATTAATTATTCATTTACAAAAAAAAAAAAAAGAAAAAAAAAACTCCCTTGAAATTGCTCATATTAATTGTGAATTTATCAATGGCATCTCGCTTGAGATGAATTCGGGCTGAATAAAATTGAATTGAATCCACAAACGATATGACAGTCTGCTGTGTGGCATGCTGTATGCTGTTGTACGAAAGTAGAATAAAAATTAAATCTTTAGATTTTGGATGAAGGTGTTAACCCTGACATTCAATGGAATGGTATAAACACAAAATAAGCCATAAAACATGAATTAGAAGCGTTTGACGTGTCAAAAATACCACCAAAAAATTAACTACAATCTAACGGCAGAAGCATTAATAAAACTAAATGAGTAATTTATTTGGTGGTGCAAAGTGTGAAATAACTTTTCATTTTATCTGAAAATTTTTCGATAGGCATTCACAAATGTATACAATAATATATGTATATGTATGGGGATGTACGATGAACGCATTTTATGCATTAAAGCGCTTCGTGTCGCGTTAATTTTATACAGTTTATAATCATATAATATAAGAAGATAAAATCTAGTCATTATTCAAGACATGTTGACATATCACACCCCTATCACGACGATGGTTGTGTATCTTTATTCGGTTAATTTTATTGTGAATTAGGCTTAATTCAAAGCATGCACACCGGATTATGACTGAATCATATTCATGAGATGGCATTGGATTTTCACTGAATAAAAAAATTTTCGTGGAGAATGCGATTAACGTGAATTAATAAAGTGGTGAATTTTTAGTATCATTACAATAAAAATGGAACATTTTCCATTCTTCATAGAATTCCACATTTTGGTCAAATATTTACAATTTTTATGTTTAAAAAATTGATAAACACAACAATCGAATCCTACAATATGCATAATGATTATAGTGTTACCAGTTGGCGGTCACCTCTGATGTGAAAACTGATTGAGCTATGTACAATGTACAAGCTCTGTTGTACTGATGAATTGTGCTCATTATATTGTACACTGAACGAATGACTTTTCAATTATGTTATTAATTATGTGGTTGGTGGTTGGCTATCATTATTCACATCTCATTACAAATACAGCATATATAGTTTTCTTTCTTCTATTATCATATGGCATTTTATCCACTAATATCGCTAATTGTCACCGAACCCATCATATATATTTCAGGTTAATGACATTTTATTGCAAAGAAAAAACCAACTCTTTTAGTTAGCTTTAGTTATATTATGTAAAAATTCATTTGTAATTTCCATTTAATCCATGATGTTATCATTTGAAGTGAAAAATGTCACTCAATTAGATGTTCTATGGCTGTTCGACATGCACATTTAACATTTAACATTCAAAACATTGCGGGCCAAAACATCAATCATTATCGAAATTTGCGTGTCATTCAATTACAATTTACTATGAATTTTTATGGGTGTTAATAGTTCCATGTCCATTGCATATGTACAACGTTCAGTTCGCTTCAATGAGCCCAATGCATGTGTTTGAGGGAATTTTTCATTTTACGATACAATAACACGGTTTCTTTCTTCATTTTTGAAGTGAAATGCATTCGCTTTTTCTCTCAATTGTGTGCATTTCATCTCTGCGGATGGCAGAATTATTTTATGGTAGCTAAATGATTAACGCGCTCATCTACATCGGATCCTACTATGCTATTGGAATGTTATAAATGTAAACATATGTAAAAGATTTCCGTCGGCATGATTCCAGAATTACTGTTTACAAAAAAGAAAAAAAAACAAAAATTATTTTTTCGTTTTATTCTGCCAATGTGTTTGTTGTGTGCTCCTAAAGGAATCCCTATAACAAATTTACTTATGCCTTAAGAAAAATGTTCATAATGTTCAAAATATACCACATACGGTTAGACGAATTTCACGCACCTTTAGAAACATCAACTTATCAACATGAGATTCTTTCTAACTTATCAACATGAGATTCTAGTTGATAAAAAGAAAGAAAAAAAACAAATATTTTCAAATATTCAAAACAATCTCGAAAACAACAACAAGAAATAAAAAAAGATGCTTCCACTTAAGCTGCACAGATCAGCGAGTGTCAAACTGTAAAAGTTCTTTGTTCTGAATGTCATGCCTGAGGTGAAATGTTCCAACTTTCAGCACCAATCCAATTTTAGATGCTCCAAACACCGTATTCGGCTATACGTATTTCTTTCGTCACAATTTTCATGCTCTTTCACACCATTGAAAATGAGCGTGTTTTGTGTACAAATCATTTCAAATGATGTACGAATAAAATGACAGAGCAATAAACCAAGAGATTCGATGAGAACAAAACATGATAATTTCACAGCTGTTTTTTTTTATTCTTTCTACTTATTGTGTGTGTGTGTGTGTGTTTGTATTCGGCATGTATTTTTATGCCACATTAGGAATGATTTAAATTACATTTGATGAATAAAAAATATTCAATTTGTTTTTCTCTTTATTTCATGATGGTGTGTGCGTTTTTTCTCTTTTTTTTCCTTTCGTTTCATAAAATATGTATGAAGGTGTTCCCCAATGGTTTTTTCTCTTATCACATCATATTTATTTTGGTACCATTCAATCGTGAAAAATGTGTCAATATCTTTTTTTACAAGCGTAAATCTTCTATTGACGTTCAATTCATAAATTTACTCGTTTCATGCGCCGCATTATCGTATTTATAAAATATGGAATGTGTACTTGTTAATTTAATTTGTTAAACAATTGTTTGTGGGAGGCATGGCTATGGAGGGAGTTATTTAATACATCGCATTTACTATTTTTAGTGTCAAATCATTCATGATCCGATGGATCGTCCGTTTCCAGTCGAAATTTTTAAGGATGCCAATAATAATTTTCATTTTAGTTCAATAGCCGCCCTTTTTCATTTCAAGTTGGCTGAAAATGAGCGGCTTTCAAGTAAATTACGAAATCAATATTGAGGCAAAATTGAAACCGGACGCTCAAGAAACCTTTTGTGATTATATTATTTAATTTGCACATAACTTTTACGTCTGTAGCCGTTAACAGTTTAAACAGTTCCCGCATGGGTCGATATTTGCACGCACAATTTCGACTACATATTTCTATCTACAGAATCTATCATATCGCTATATTCGAACCGTTTATATAATACGGTGAATTTGCAACTTTCAGGCACAAATAAACAACAATTTAACTTAAATATAAATGGCGATGTTACTTGGATCTTGAATAATAAATGCTTTATTTATAAGATTAAGCCCCATTTCACGAAAACTTTTGAATAAACCACCGCTGTTGATGTCTGTTTGTGCAGATACATCGTTTGATTTTGTCCATAAGTTCATATTCGAATGTTTCACAAAATTTTCCTGATTATGCTGAAATATTCACATCATTTGACATTCTAACGAGTGTCACAACTTCCAGCGTTTGTTTTTATTTGAATTTTTTGAACTTTTTTTTCTTTCTTTCTTTATTATTATTATTATTATTTATAAATACTTTTGGTACTTTGTTTGTGTCTTCATCAAAATTGTCCTGTCATGAGGGAGTATCAAAAATCAACGAATGACTTTTTGTAGCTTCTATAGGTTATTCACGCCTTCGGTGTTACTTATTATGATAAAAATAAAAGGAAAGAAAACCATAAGCATGGAATTTTTCAATGTGTCATCTACTGCATTCAATCCCCATTTAATTTAATTTCGTAAAGAAAAAAGAATAAGAGATACAGAGAAGAAACAAAAAACACACTTTAAAAGTCCCATAAAACGGTGGTGGTAAAAAATTAGCTTGTGAATTACTCATAAACTTACGTATATAAATATGGAAGATTTGATTTGGGTGACGCAATTGATTCGAACCTTCTTGGTTGTTTGGACTTTGGATGGTTTTTTTGTTTTGTTTTTCATCATTAAAATGCATCGAGTAAAACGCCAAAGTTGTGACTCTCCAAAGAAAATTTAAATTTGATCCAATTGGTCGGTCAGTCGTTGCTACTTCGTTGTCTTAATCAACACTTAATTCACAATTTTTTTAACAAAGCGTGAAAACATGAAATATTTAATGAGCCGACATAAAAACACTTATAGCCAATATCCGAGACTGCATCCTGTCTTTCTGTGGATGGGGGTTGGTTTCAAATGGAATTTTCTCAAATTCAAGATCAAATCAACCCATCATCAATTTGGATGAAATGCAAATAAGTTTTTTAAATGGAGGAATCAATATATATCGACATTGATGATTATGGAAACATTTCACGTACGTACTACATATACAATATACACCTTTGCCCAGTATGATATGGCCAGTGATTAAGTTGCTGTTAAATAATGAATTAGTTTTGTTGTCCGATCTGTCAGCCGTTTGGAGTGGATTTAATTGGTATAACATCGAATATAATACAATGATAATTTCCAACAACACTTACACTGTACTACACCAAATGAATTTTTATGCGTAAAATTGTGCTTGATTATTGATTATAATCAGTAAATGCTTCGACAAAAATGAGCCATAAATATTATTATACGGGGGCGATTCAAATAGTTTCATAGACCAATTTTTTATTTTATTCTATTCTATTTTTTTTTGTTTTCGGCTTGAAGTGGCCCTCCTAATACGAGAATGAAGTTAATAGGTTTGCGTGCATTATTTAATCAACCGTACCATTTAACTGTATTAGATGATGGTCTATCGTCAAAAAAAAAAATATTTTAAGCTTTATTCACTGTTTACATGTAAGTTGGACGAAACGAATATCGATATCTCCCCGTCTAATCATTAGCTGTGTTCTGCTGAATTGGAAATTAACGTATATTTACCAGAACGATTGATGAGCAAAAGATAAAAATGAAATTAATACACTTTGTAGTGTTTTTCGTCTAATTGCTGGCTGATATTGTTGTTGTGTCCAACCTAATTCATTTACATATCACCGTTCAACATACCAATATGTTGCACAATATGTTTACACACGTGTGATATCATTGATTTTTTTCTATTTTTTTTTTTGTACTGAAAATGATTAACAAATGGTTTATTCTCTCATTTGGGGTGATATACATGCGGACCAAGAGCGTTTCACAAATCGGTCTATTTTTCATGTATATGGTTTTTTTTCTTTCTTTCTTTTCTTCTCTCTCTCTCTTTCTGTTGACTGTTCAATAATTATAATTAAAAACTCACCGAAATAGTATTTTAATTTTGTAAATGTATGTTGATGTATCATTGTTCGAATATTGTAATTTGTAATTCATGTACATTTCAATGTATTGAACGTTTCAAAAACTAAAAAAAAAAAAACTGGTCTCTAAAAATACATATTCATTATCAAATGGGCTGCATTAGAAAGTGGCGCATGCAAATTTGCTCATTTGAATTAGGATGAATTTAACGTTTGGGGAAATAAGTATGAAGCAATCAACATGATCATCGATTTATTCCGAACAAATTCATCTTCTCCTTCGGTGGAATAGTGAAAATAATGAAAAGTGGAAAAGTTTGTAAGTAAATGGTATGGGCCATTAATTATAATGTTTTCAATTCGATTTGAGTTCCAGATAATAACAATGCATCGTATTTCATTTCAAATTTGATACCCGAATGCAAAAGATGCGAAATTTTTCAAATTGAATTAATATGAATTCAACCACGGCTGACAGACCATTCAAAAAGTCCCATCGCATAAATGTTCATTTATGTATGCAGTCCCAATTTAATGTGTAGAAATATTGAAATGTATATCCATTGGCAATGGATATATTGCCACAGCGTTATCACAAAGTCAAATAATGGCGATCGTAAATGGTTCTGAGTGCTTTGAACAATTTAGATATTTCGGATGAGAGAACAAATTTATTTGTTCTAATTGTGATAGCGCGCCCAGACTATTCAAGAAAATAGAAGAGCAAAGAAACCCATATGTAAATTATTAATTGTTTCAGATAAAGACCAAAACCAGATGCTCCCTGTTTCTTCTTGTTTCTCTCTCTCTCTCTCTTTCTCTGTCTCTGTATAGAGTATAATTGAATCCGATATCTTTGACCTCTAATCCAAATTCAATCACGAGTGTCACATAAACAATTCGTTAATGCAGGATCTGTTCAACGATGTTGATAGTAGCTTCAGACATTATATTTTTGTGAATATACATAGATTTAATTTTATTTTTTTTTTTCATTAAAATATTGTGTTCTTTTTAAATGCGACAACAAATTCAAGAAAATAGAAGAGCAAAGAAACCCATATGTAAATTATTAATTGTTTCAGATAAAGACCAAAACCAGATGCTCCCTGTTTCTTCTTGTTTCTCTCTCTCTCTCTCTTTCTCTGTCTCTGTATAGAGTATAATTGAATCCGATATCTTTGACCTCTAATCCAAATTCAATCACGAGTGTCACATAAACAATTCGTTAATGCAGGATCTGTTCAACGATGTTGATAGTAGCTTCAGACATTATATTTTTGTGAATATACATAGATTTAATTTTATTTTTTTTTTTTTTTTTCATTAAAATATTGTGTTCTTTTTAAATGCGACAACAAATTGAGGTATTACGTTTCAAAATTAGCCCGAATAGTAACGTAAATTTTTGTTTTCGTTTTGCTCTCATAATATGCCTTTTCTTCGAAATAGACTGAATAGACATGTTAAAATTGTGTATACGCCGGTACATGTTGAATGTTGTCGTGTCAGTCCTATGAGTTATTTCATTTTGGTTAAAAGATCAATAATTCGAATTTTCTCATGTTATTGATTCTTGTGAATTTTTGCCATCGGATAATTACATCCTCATCCTGTTAACATGTTTAATGACAGCAAACATTAAATACAAATTAACTATATGTGCTTCATTATGTCAGACTGACATCGACTACTATTATGGATTATGGACCTTCAAACAAATTAACCAATCATTTGGTTACTTTAACCAAATAAGCCATCACTTCGCATCTTAAAACGTATCACTTTCAATGGGCATGGAGTGCTCACAGAAATGTTATGCTATTCGATCATTATTTAGAATTTAAATTCACATTCTGAAATGATAATGATCAAAATAATTTGACACCTGACACAGTTGAACCACCAAGGATATTTTGAACATTGAAAAACAAAAACAAAAACAAAGAAATGAATAGAAAATTCAAATAACAAGTAAAATAAATTTAAAGTCTAGTTCGTGACTGTTTTCATTCTGTGGTTTTTGGTCAAAGTATTCTCACTCAAGAATACCGAACCGCCGGTGCACATATCATCACAGTCATTATCATCTCTCTACTATAAGTGTAATACGGGGGTTAATATTCATCCACCCCTTTTGTGGTTTCGATAATTTTGAAATGGTGTTATTTTGCATACATGTATATGAGAAATGTGTTCCATAGTTTGACGCATTGAGCATTTTGAATGAACTAACTTTAAAAAGCACGAACCTGTTGAGATTTTATGGTATTCCCAGAACGGATGCCTTTCACCGCCTTTACATTTTCTTACATTTATATTTTAAGTAAACCAAATGGATTCATAAAATAGTAACAGAAAAAGTATCAACATATACATGTACATATATACATACTTATATTGAAAGAATTGAAACGAATTCGAAAGATATGCTAAAGTACATTTGTTACGGATGATGTCCGTCTTTTTCTTGTTTATTTGCAAACAAATGTAATGGAACTTTCGTATCTAAATTTCGAACGTATCGAATGACAACACATTTCACAAATATTATTCAAACATAAATATTTTGGTGTGTTTTGTTGTCGCCAAACATGTGCGGTGCTGTTGAAAACTGTTGCCGAATGCGAATTCAAATGCGACAAATATACATCGTCAAAATGTTGAATTGAATTCGTGAAATCCAGCAAAGTGTGAAATTATTCTATTGCTCGAAATTGAATTCACGTTATCGGTGAACATATTGGGCAAATCAAGTCGGTGTTGCCGTGTCTATCTGAATTGAAAATCAGCTCAATTCAATTGGATCGTTTTGATTGATTCGAATTGAAACTGCGGCAACATAGTAATTTTTCGGCATTCGCCAAACATGTTTCTATACTAAAATTGGCTTTTTCCTTTAAGAAATCAATCGATTTATTTTATTTTATTTTATTTTATTTTTTTCGAAAAACATTGGCATGTTCTCATAATATGCAAAACAAAAACATATAGCATATAAAAGGAATCGTTACGACACCTCGTATTTATACATTTTATACCCGTTGTACGTATGCATGCTGATGCCATTTTCATGTCATTGGAATATTATTATTTGTATACCATGAAAATTAGAGTACCATACTGTTTACTGTTTACTGTTTACCGTTTACTGTTCACTGTTTACTGGTAACATTTATATCAACAACACGAATCCGTTTGGTGTTTGTTGGCTTATACATTCATTCAAGCAGATTATGTTCGATCGCGTTTTCTGCATCATGTTCGATCAAAATCAATTTGAAAGAAAGAAAATGAAAAAAAAAAAAAAAAATAAATAAAAAAATAGCAACTCAACAAAGTCAAATGCTTACGGAATAAGTTTCTCCCCCCATACCAGCCAAAGCCATGTGACATATTCTTTCAAATTCGGCATGACACAAGACATGCAAAACCATTTTTCAATGCAGTAAATCAGACATGACGACAATTTTCATAAATGGAAAATGAAGTGAAATCCATTTACGAACATACCATTTTCCAAAATATACTTTGACTGATTATATGGATGGTGGTCGATTATTATTTGCAGCGTGAATGTAAAATGACTGGGAGATGGCACGATGGTGAATGGTATTTGGAATGTCTGCCGCACTTTTTAATCTGAAATTTTTTTTTACTTTTTTTTTTTTTGAAATATTGAAATGCGATTTGAAATGAAATCGAACCGTTAAAATTGGTTAGACATTGGCGGTGTCTAAAAGGTGATATCGTTTTACAATTTGAATTTATATTCATGAATTCATAACGACTTATTGGCGCTTTACCTATCATTTGAAAGCTATTTAATTGTGAATTTTTATCAGTAATCCAGCATCAGGTGTGCAAAGAATTTTCATTAATATTAATATGAAACCGTAAATAGATAAATGCACGGACCAGATTGTGACTGGTCTATTATATTGAGATCTATACTTATATCAAAAACACAAGTCCGAATGAATGTGTGGATAAGTACAAAATCAAAATTGTCCGGAACAATTTTTTTTTTATTTTTATTTTTATTTTTCTTTTTTGATATGCAAACGGAAAAGGGAAATGTATTTATAGAGACAATCTATTAAAATATGAATGAAATTGACAAGAGAATACTAAATGTGTACAATATTTACTGTAATGTGAACTTTTTCGACCATAAAATTTAAAAACAAGCCACATTTGAAATAGGAAAAATATTTTGACAAATTTTAAATATGTAATAGCACGAAGAAGCCCTTCTATCGGAGTAGTTGTCAAATTTTGTTGTTGATGCAGCCCTATGGATTTCACATAAAGGAAACGGAAATGTTTTCTCGAAGAATGAGAAGTTGGAAAAGAAAAAATGAACAAGAAGAAGTGAAAAATATGCGATCATAAGTTGTTGGTAATAATCATTTTTGAATGGTTTGGAATTTTTAGCTCAATATAAACGGATACATTCGGTTGCATTTTGGAAGAATGTGTAAATATTATGCTACGAACGAGCTACGAAGGTCGCTGAAATAGATGCATACCCAATATCCAATACCAAAAAGTATTTTTACAATTTACATAGAAATGCTGCAGCTCAAATAGATCCAAAATGTCCACATTACATATTTAATTTAAGGTATTTATATTTATGAATGTTCCTTGAACATTTGAACACAGATATACGCAGATATAAACACAGATATAGATAAGGTTGTTTTTATGCCATGTCTACCAATTTTCATTTCATCGAAAATGCACGGCAATATCTTTATGATGGCGACTTTATAATGATCCCGATGGAATATATACATATTCTACATATACTTTGTATGCTGTGAATTGTGATAACGGTACATATGACACATCATATAGGGTGGCAATCTGAAATTTAAGTCAAATTGTGAAATGCACACGAACGACGATTCTCAATATTATTCGAGAAAAAGAAGTAATTTCATCGAAAGTGAATTGAGTCAACCTCTTCAATATTGAAAACATTAAATGTGTACGCTGTGAACGTTGTGTACGTTGTGTGTATACGAAGGAAACAAACGACAAAAAAAGAAGAGAGAGAGAAAAAAACAAGAACTAGCCATATCGGTAGCTTACCGTTTACATTTGGATATTTAACGGTGAAAATTTAACATCAGTACATATTATTAATACCAACCCTTTTTCAGGAATACCATAAGCTTCTGTAATTGCGATGAATATGAAGCGCGTTTGTTATTCATGACAAATTAACTATTTTTCAAAAGAAAAAAGAAGAAAGAGAAGAAAAAAAAGAACTAAAAACCAAAATCCAAACACATTCCGAGCGTTTAATGTACACAACGGTTTCAACGTTATATCAAATCATATTGGGAAGCTTAAATGTGTTTTAAGCAATAGCATTTCCATATCTGTCAATATAATATGTGGATTTGCATGTACAGCGTCCAGAAAAGTTTGCAGAGATGCCTCTATTTTCATGCAACAGTTATCGTGACTGTGGTAACTCGTAACATCATCAATTTCTCAATATATTTATGGTTTTATGTATAACTAATGTAGATACGGTACAACGGCACACGGTATACTCAGCACACCGTTCACCATCATTCTCTACAACAGTTAATTCAAATGGAATGGTTCGTAGTTTTGTTGACCTTTGTGAGAAATAATAGTCAGTCACGTATTGCAAACTCTTGAGATGCAATATTGTACATAAAATATGGCAAATATTGTAAATTGTTAAGAACTATATGATATGGTTTACACAATTTTGCAGCTAGATATGCATAAAACGCAAAGTGTAGCAAATAATTTGATATTTCAAACCGAGTTATGACTTTCTGCATGTTTTCAAATGGCTGAAAAACATCGCGAATAATTTGCTGATTGATATGATGCCCCACCTATTCGGTTATTCAGGCATAGAATGAGAATGTTCACAATTCAAACGAATAGTGAAATCATAATATCTAGCGATTGATCATTTGTATTTTTTAGTTTTTTTCAGAGTTTTTATTACATATTAATTTGATTAAATTGACGAAAACTTCACACAAAAAATGGAAACATTATATTATGATGCCCCTGAAGAAAAACAAGCACAAACGCTTATTGGTAATCACATCAGATACACGAGACTGAGTTCATTCTTCTCGAATTTTACTACGCCCTACAGAAAAAGAAAATAATTGAAATTTACTATGGGCTAATTGCTGCGAGGACCATGAGGCTAATAGAAACCACACGATATGCATGTAAAATGTATCAAATGATCGTTTTCAATATTCTTCAAATTTGTAAATTTGTTCCACATGCCACAAAAATGTGTCCCGATAATGGTGTACCACTTGAAAGTGAAATGAACGTAAAGAGTGAGTATTCAAGCAAATTTTTCGAACCACAGCATCCGCATTCATCAAATGAAACATGATACTTTAACATCTCTTTTCTATTTTTTTCTCTCTCTTTCTCTTGAAATTTTCATTGAGTTAACATTGAATTTGTTTTATGACATATGTTGTCATGTTGCATAGTATCCGTTTCGTTACATATGCACAATGCACACTGTGTACACTTTACAGTATTTGTATTTGAATCGTGTCTGTGTGACATTGCATTGGATGGTAAAAGTAAATCGGATTAAATTTGTGGTTCATTTGACAGTTAATTGTAATGTTAAACCAAGTGAATTATATATTCGAATGTTTTAAAATTGTCACTGCTCAATTTTCACATTGATAGCAGTGAGAAAAGAAAAAAATGCTTCCCTACTGAACGAAAAAAAAAAAGGAAATTGTTTGAGATTCCATTTTGCGCGCAATGGTGTCATCTTATTTCGTGGTAAGATTATCGAATGTATTCCGGCCAGGTTTCGTATTACGTTTAGTTAAAAATGAATTGAAACAGAAAAAAAAAATTTGAAACGACACACTTCTCCTTTAATTGGCAAAATTAGCACCAACGCTATGGTTAATCTCCAGAGCTGTTATACTTACCAATCAATTCTGAACAAAACCACTTGTAGATTTGATTTGGTTTGGTATTCGGACTCCATGGCATATAATGAAGTATATTCCAAAAATCTATAGTTGCGATGTGATACAATCAGCACCGCTTTTTGTCACTATAACTTTTCGGATTCATTTTCACGTAATATGAATTGACCTTCGGCTCACCGATGTTTGTGTCATGCAATATTTTGCTGCTGCCTTCAAAACAGTAGCATAATATCCTTTGCAATAAATTCCAGTCTACAAGTATATTATTTGAATAATCCCCAAATCCTTCAGTAATATCGACATTGAGCCACATCAAAGAACATTCTGAAGCGATAAAATCAGTTTGTTTGTTTGTTTGTTTTTTTTTTTTCAAATTGTTTTTCATCTCTCTCACATGAGATTAAAGGTTTAGCACGTGGCTATGATAAGCTGCTTCACTCACAAAATTATCGGTTAGATTCCGAAACCAGTACGTTTGAACGTATTTTCAAATATTGAAGGAATTCGGCTCTCGAATAGAATTCCTGTTTTTGTTTGGATAGTGAGTCTCATCTCACGGAATCGGTTTTACCGATTTCATTTCGTGGAAAACTATTCGATTCAATTCGGATCCTGTTCCCATTCTTCATCCACTCAATTTGGCCCATTTGAATTTAAAATCATAATTAATTGAAATTACGCATCATTAGATTAGTTTCTACTTGGAAATTAACTATTATCGAGTGACGAAGGTAAGTGAATCCAGTTTTTGACGACTATGCGTCTAATTTGTTTCGGAAAAACGTGCATAAAATTACAATTAATCACATGAATGGTGTAAGTAAATAAGCGCAAATACACCTTTTTGAATCTGTAATCTCAATGTACTGCGCGTACCTTGAAATGCAGTTTAAATTCATTTAAAAGAAGAAAAAAAAATTAATGAAAATATTAATGAAATGTGTTCATGTGACGATATAATTTTGATATATGAATTCAAATTCTAAATATTATTCATGTTTGGATATTCAGAGAGCAATTCATATGCAAATGATGACCATTCATTTCGATTCGAGTCATTCGGATGACACTCATAATGTTTCAACTATGTTCAATTCATTCAAGTGAGAATAACAATAGAAACAATTTTCACACAGTTCGTTTTATGAATTTGT
>GL501515.1:379324-414345 GCA_000149185.1 Mayetiola destructor
GAGAGAGAGAGAGAGGGAGCGAGAAAGATTACAACAAATTATATTGTCTAAACCTTAATAATTTTGTTCATTTTGGAAAATTTGCTAATAGAAAGGAACGGTCGGTGGTCGAGTTGTATCATTATCCTTCAAACAATTTGAAAATACATCGAATTCAATTTCATTTTAAAATTCAGCAATTGGCAATGTCCACATTCAATACACATTTAATAAATAATTTTCAACTAAAAATAACTGAACTGAACTGAATATATATATCAACACTGCAATAGTGTTCAAAAATTTGTAAAATCATAACATAAAACGAAAAACGAAATGGAATGCATTAAACGAAGGCAACGAAACAGTCGCCACATGTAAATATAATGAATTTTCTGCCATTGTATACGAATGCATATATTTTAATAATGCATTTTTCAGATCGTTCAATGATATGACTCCCTTGTCGCCAATTTGCAAAGCATGTTATAATTTTCATTGTTTTTTTTTTTCTTTTTTTTTTTTTCATTTTTTTTTATTATTTTTCCAAATTTATTTCCTGATATGGTTTGGTTTTCCGAATGTTCGCTTTTTTGTTTCACTTCGTTACTGCAATCCGATGGTGTGAAATGATGTTCAAATTCTATTATTTATTGTCTATTAATTTTTTTTTTTTTTATATCGAGTGATGTGTTGTCATATCATTTATTTCAATCGGTTGATGAAATTTACATGGTTCCGATTAAACGAATGTTAAACCATTTAAAAGTTAATAATAATCATTCAATCACTATCAACAATTTTATTCTTTCAAATAAATTGATAGCAATCGTTTTGGTGATAAACAACAATGTGTATGTATAGAGAGTGTACCATGGGCTATTGGCTATTGATCTCTATGAACTTGCATTCACAAAACATTTCAAACGAATTATTTATTTTATATTACAGGAGCCAGACAGGAACAGGATATATTCGTGCGTCTTATTGACTCTCAAACTAAACAGGTAATTTCGCTTTTATATTCGGATTTCATTTGCAATTATTTATTAATCATAGAACATCAAACTCCATTATTTGTCGAGAGTGTCAACATTTACCAAAATGAGTTTCTTAACTATAGAGAAAAAGTGACCATCGAAATAAGTATTTATAGCAGCGGGTGAAGAAAAAGGAGAAAAATCAAAACGAAATGAATATAATAATTAAATGAACATGTGTTCAATGTTGATATCAAATTACACATAAAAAATTATATTGAACAACAATCGCAAGTGATTTCAATTATATCAATGAATCACACAGATAGTTTAACCGTGGATGAAGGTTAGGATAAAAATGCAAATCCTCAAATCTGGATACATTGAAAATGAACATTTGATAATAGTTATTTATAAGTCATACATATGTAATGAATTTGTGTGTCTAACGAAAATGACAATTCATTCCAACAAAAATGGCAAGAAAAAAGAAAAAAGAAAAAAAAACAAAAAACAAAACAAAAGCGATCACGTACCAATTTCATTGACAATGTACTCATTACATTCGATTCGAATGTACACTGTAGCAATCAGAAAAGATGTTCCTAATTTCATAATACTACTTGACAAAAGAGAAACTGATTAACTTGTGATTGAGAGCAATAATTCAGATCGTGACCTCTTAGTTCGACAATTGGGTGCTCATGTGGCTGAGCGAGGTGGGTACAAGTGCAATACAGATTAAGGCGCGTGTTCAATTTTTTTCTTTTTTTCAATGTTCAACCAGTAGCTTCATTTTATCAATACACTCTTTATGGTTTGTGTTGTAAATGTAACGATGCTTCGTTCATTTTGGACCAGCTCGAATACGAAAATTTTCCCGAATTTTTCTCCTCTTTTTGTATTCGAAAATACTCGGGCTATAATTTCATTTGTGTTATTTTTATTCAGACATATGGTGATCGCATTAACTTCGCTTTCAATCCAATTCCATATCTTGCGTATGCGTTGAACCTTTTTATAAAGGGGTGATTTTTTTCTCTTTTTTTTTTTCTCTCTCTACTTGTTTCGTTCATCTCTTATTGATGGATGCATCGTTCGTGGTGCTGGCAGGAATTTTCGTTTGCCGGTAGTTTTGGTTGTACAGTGCACAAAAACTTCCCGTAAAATGCATGGCCATTGTGCTAAATAAGAGAAGTGAAAATTGTGTATTATATAAATATAGGTGTGTAAACTAAACAAAACAAATATATTTTTGAGCACTACGACTAACAAGAGTATAATAGAAATAAAAGTGTACAAGTGTGTACCCTCTTTTATGGAAACATGGGCCACTTAATTGCACTATCTCGTTTGTTCCCTGCATTTATTATACTATCTCCCTTTCTCTCTTTATCTCTCAATGCGTTATTGATTTGCAATCATTGGTAAGATTTTATTATTATGCCATAAAATAGAAATAGACGGTGCAATGCCCAAAATATTTTGTCGAATGACAAATGATACAAAATAACCATTTGTTTCCTCATTCATTCATTCCAATTAAAAATGCCATTTTTGTAGTTTTTTTTTTTCTTCTTGTTGTTATTATTTTTTGCGGAAAAAATTATGCAAAAATCGTCTTCATTGAATGGCCAATAGTAATTTGATGAATCAAATAACTAAAAACGATTATTATCATTACCTACTGTATTCATCACTGCAAACAAACTTCAAGTAAAAATTTCAAAATGAGCAACTGTGAACTGTGTGACACATCACATAATCAGTCAGAGTATGTTATTCCAGGACGTTCTTTGTTCTTTTATTCTTTTTTGTTTGCCGTATGTTTGAAATAAATTCTGAATTTCAGTTTAATAGACTACGCTATGTCGAATTGATTACTTCCCTGTCTACTGTGTGTGTGTGTGTGTATGTGTGTGTGTGAGTGTGTACACTTTCCCTTCAATTGGAGGAAACAATGTCACAACCAAGTGATACCATTTTCCACACAAACACACAATAGAAATCTAATGTGGTCGTGAGTTGATTTCATTCATTGCTTCGAATGAGCGGCTGACTTCTAAATTTGTGTGCATTTTCATGTCGTTTGGAATTAGTTGTGGTGGACTTAATATGATTTGATATCATTTCAATTCGAAACAAAAATAGGCTCATTCTATTTTCAAAATGAAGTGATGTCGTTTGGTATCATGTATCACCTCCCAGTGGCACATATGCCAACCTTTTTAGAAATGGGCAAACATTTCCGAAGTGATTGTTTCATTAGAATAAATATTGTGGCTGCGGGTTTTTTTATTTATTTTTTTTTTTTTTGAAATTTATCGCCCTTTATACACTGCCGACATTTTTTCATAATTTGTTGTCCGGTCAACATATGTATGACTTCTTCTCAATCAAGGCAAATTGAACAGATCATTGATGTGAAAAGCGTGTAAAGAGAGACAAAAAAACAGTTAAAAAATCATTTCAATATTGAAACAATTGGGATAAGGATTGCTTAACGATTATCAACATTGATTGCATTCGGTTGTTTATCAATAAATCGCGCACATCGAACGAGTCTCAAATCATTTTGCAATGGCACACGCTTCCCAAAATAATATTAATTCGTAATCGAAATGAGAATATGGACAGGGATAGGGATTCATATGAAGCGATAAGCGATAAATGGTTCATTTATTTGTGGCAGAATACAATCGGATGCTCTAAAGGAAATAATAATCATAATCGAACACACACACACATATATATATAATCTGTTTATTTTATTTGTTCTGCAACAATTTCTTCTCGACCAACAACAATAATATCTAGAAAAATACCTTTTGCATAAAATGTTGAATGGATGGAAGTGGAGAAGGGCTATCAGAATGATAAATGCAACGAAAAATACTCTATAAAACCCAATCAGTTTGATTAAATTTAAATATTTAAATACAATTAGTGAAGCCACGTGACCAAATGCGACACGTGGACACTGTTTACCATTATCATGACTTGATTTGAAACTGAAAACGGCGATAGTACAAAACCATTCATACACAATATTATCTCATGATATTTTTTCTTTTTTTTCTGGATTTTATTTGTATACAATGTACAATGTACGATATCACTAGCAAAACACAAAAATAAAAATGCTTGCATTGGCGTGTGGACTGCACTGTACACTGTACATACCATTAATAATTATCCCAATATTCTAAAACGTTGGCGATTAGGGCATTGTTCACACACACACACACACACACAGAAATAGCCAAAGAGTTTTATCGATGAGTTTATTGCAAGTGCGAATATAATTTCACTAGATATTGGTTTGAAATTAAAAAAATTTTAAATCATCATTTGATAATAATACAACACACATAGTGATTCCATTCACTGATTTTATGTTGATCATTCCATTTCTTATTTTGTGGAAAATATTGGCGTTGTGACCATGCAAAAGGCCAACCCAGAAAAAGGATAAAATGTCTGGTTCCTTTTGTTGAATGGATAAAAATGTCATAAATTTAGATTTGCCCACATGATGCGATAATGACCGATTATTTATATGTTTTACCGTATGTTTAACCTTGTGTATTATTAAAAAAAAAAAAAAAACAAAAAACAAAACTTCACAGATCTCACATGATTTATATCAATTACAAAATTAAATCGCTGATAAGCTCATATGATTACAAGCATTTAGTAGATGCTTTAATAAAATAAAAACAAATTCGACCCTCTCGCATTTTTTATACGAATTTTCGAAGAGAAAATGGCACATTTTGGCTTTTTTGCTGAGTCCTATTTTGCCAACAAATACCTCATTTTTTACGTAGTAAATAATGGAAATCGTTGAACTGTTCATATGAGCTAATATAAAATGACAAATAGAATCGAACAACAAAATGGATGGAAAAATAACTATAAATATAAACTTTATGCAATATGTAATTACGAACAAGAGCGCAGGTATAATCTCGATTGTATTCAAAGAAAATGAAAAAAAAATTCGAAGAAAAAAAAATTCGTTCGTTTAAAACTTACTTATAAATTATGAACTTACTTATTATTATGTTTACTAATACTAGCGAGTTTAAGTTTTGAAAATAGCAAAATGAATCAGTTATCTGTGATGCGGAATTTGAACAACAAAATGAACATATGAGTTAAACCAAAAACGAAATTAATCACAAAACATCACAATAATAATGATAATGTTTTGTAGTAAATATACTATTTGAAAATATGAAAACTATACATATGTAAATGGTGTATAGTTATAGTTAGTTTCCTTTTTAACATCAAGCTATACATCAAATGATACTCAAAATATCATCCAAACATGATTAGCCACTCAAAAATTACGTACCAAAAGGTTGGTTAACTTGTTACAAATTCAAACAGATGTATGCTATGGACTGAGTCTTGATGGTATTATTCTATTTGCAATATTTACTGTCTACTTGTTCGTTATTGAACCCTCTACCAAAAAATAAAAAAATAAAAAAAATCGTGTATAAAAGAATCATCATGACGGGCCTTCCTTTTCATTATATAATCGTTGTTTTGTTAACATCTGATGTTTATCATTCAAATGTATCAATTTCTCGAAACTGTTAGTGTACAGTGTACATGATGTTGTTGGTGTTTTTTTTGTTCAGAAGGGGGTTCATTTTTGCTCCCACAGTTCTTTGAAGCTGTTAGTTTCGTTGCACACTTTCGGTTACATCGATTCATAATTAAAATAGGATGTTATCTGGTATCGAAACCTAATGACGGATTAACATCAACACAAATGGTTCTATGTTCATGGAATGCCACAATCCCTTACAGAAGGATGGTCACATTGATCGCAAAAATATTGATTATTGCTTATAATACAAATGCAAAGTGCACAAGCAAAAATTTAATCTGGAAACAAAAAGAAAAGTAGCATCCGAGAAAATTGTCGCGCATCGTATTTGTCAAGCAACAGTATATGCCGAAAAGATACTCACAATAATAAGAAGAAAATAAAGATGAAATCAGAGAAAAGAGGATTCATTTAGCAGATTCCCTCAATGCCACCAAAAATAATGTCATACACACAAAGCCATCGCTTGTATTCACCAATTTCCAATTAATTAGTTTGAATGCCAATTATATGGCATCAATTCAATTTAAATCATTTCTGGTGATGATTGTCATTTTTGTTTCTCTTTGGACACAAATTTTTAAGCTAAAAACACGACCACAATTACAATAACATTTTATTTCAAATCCAAAGAGATGTCACTTTTTCGTATGTCTACATTCTACACATATGTATAGCATATGTTTGTATCAAGAACAGTGTTAAACTCTCGCTATACCGTTCATGACATCTTTTCTTCGTTTGCGATTCGTTTTCTTATCGGTATATTTTCCATCTGTGAATTCGCTCCTTTTCTTCTCTTGTTGAAAGCATGTCCGAAAAAAAATTGTGCTCTTGTCATAGTAAATGTATATGCATACGCCGCTTTTTGCAACTTTTCTGATTTCTCTTGCATGCAATAATACTGATCCCGGCAATAGAAATAGGCATTGGTACACTGTATTAGTGCTTATGCACTGCATTCTGTGGAATATTTTTTGTTTCTTTTTTTCTTTTTCTTTTTTTATAAAAATAATCCGTTTGATGTTTCGGTTATAATAAATAATAATAATTGGTGAATACGGTTTATATCGAATGTATCGAATAATTATTTATAAATTGCACCTGCGGCGCATCAAATCATAAATGTCACCTTCATTTCGTTTATATGTACGTCATGCTGATGCATGAGAATCATTCACGTTCCGTATGAGCGTATTTATTTGAGATCAAAATTTAAGCTGTTCGATGACATCGAAACTGTTATTTAATTCTGAACTAACAATACATTGGGTTGTCATTGAAATTCGCCTGCACAATAAAAAATGTCAATTTGATTTTTTTCTACAATTAAATGTAATCGATTTTTTGCGGAATGATTTTATGGAATTAATTTCCAAGATCGTTTGGATAGGTTAATTTTAAATTGGGTATACTTTAGTGCGGAGAGCTTTGAGCAGAGAGCTTTATGCTTATTTTTCTGTTGGCTAGACTTTTGTCACTAGCCTATTTTTCCATATTTATAATTATTAGTAGACCAGTAAACTCAATTTTAATTCCTTCTTTTGTTATGCTTTTTTAGGCTATAATCTATGAAGGCCAAGACAAAAATCCAGAAATGTGTCGGGTTCTGTTAACTCACGAAGTAATGTGCAGGTAAGTTGAGAGAATTTTAAAAGATAAATTCTTATGCCAAATTGATTGAACATTCACAAATTATCAAAACAATTCATTTCTGTCTTTTATTTTCAAGCCGCTGTTGTGACAAAAAAAGTTGTGGAAACCGTAATGAGACACCATCAGATCCTGTTATCATTGATAGGTATGAGTTTATTTTATTTATTTTTTCTCACTGAATGACAATGCAATTTTGTCATTTTAAATATCAGCTATGAAAAATTGAAATCGATTTACCTTTCACATTGAAGGAATATTGGTTCAATAGTGTTTCAAGGGAATGAAGGTTTTAATTACCATCGGTGGAAAATTGTATCTAAATATTGAATTTGATAGGCAGAAAATGCTGGCACTTGTTTTGGAATATGAACTTTCCATTTCCGTTCGTTTTAATACCGTTCGTGTATTTTATCAAAATCAACTATTTTATAATGAAAATCCAATCAAGTCAATCAGAACAATAAGTTAATAAGACATGATCCGCTTTTCTTTCCATATACATATACAATGGTCGTACTATGCAACGCATGAACGCATTCCCCTGTGAACGAAAGAATATCACGTTGAAAGAATCATTTGAAACTAAATTTTATTCAAGAATTCATTCAAAATTTTAACATCAACAAAATATTCTGAACGATTTTTTCTATAAATAATGATTGTTGAATGAAGTAATGATACTGATAATGATGACTGTGAATACGAGCGAAACATATTCTATTGGAATGAATGATTGAATGCGACGAAATGTCCTATCGAAAAGAACGTTAGAAAGGTTAAATCTTTTAAATTAAAATGAGAATAAAATGTGATGCATAGACTATCTAGTTGGTTCTCTTGGACTGTGGTCTTTTTCGTCAAAATAAAAAAATTAAATTAAAAATTTCTGTGAAAAGTATTTTGTAGCCGCTTCAATCAATCCATGCGGTACTTGCAATGTCAAGCTTATGATAATAATAATTAATCGGTTTGTGTTTAAAACGAACAATACAGAAATAGAAGTGTATCTTCCATGGTTTTCAATACTTTTTCTCATATAGACAGTCTTTTTTAGATATAGCCAAACGAATATATAGAGCACCGAAGAACGAAAAATATGGATTGTTCGGAAAGATACGTGCGCACAGCTCGCATACAAAGTGATGCCAAATGTCACCAAGAAACATTAATTACGTATTCATGCACGCACTTAATGCAGACAAACATAAAACCGATATCGAAAACAGAAAAAAAATTGAAAACGGGCTGCTCACAACAATCGTCACACAAGAACAAGATTATTATTTGGAAAACTTGTGAAAAGATTTTGTTCCATTTCAAGATCGATATATACTTGAACTCATATTCATGTTTGTCTTCCGAATATTGCAATGGGTAATTTCAGACTGAAATGGAGAATGACAATAAATAAGGCCACCTTGAAATGAAAGACAAAAAAAAAAACGAAAAAATGGGTTCGACAATCGACAATCGAACGAATACAAAGAGATATCACAAAACAATAATATGAATGGGAGAAAAACGGCTACATTTATCGTCTCGTCTTCTATCCGAAGCGGATCAAAATAATAAAGATATATATTTATATATATTATATATATATTTATATACATGATATACATTTACACAAATACAATCATTTACATCATTTTGTTGTTTGGTAATTCAATGCTTTTTTTCTGTCGATTTGTTTTTTGTTTTTTATTTATTTTTTGTTTTTTTTTTTTTGGCTGCATGCAAACATTTTTGGATAAACGGAAAGCGTGATTCACAACAAAACGAACAAGACCATAAACACTAAACTGAGTGCCGCTTATATACAATTCGAAAAAGAACATCAATTTATTTCAGCTGACTTTGCGATTGAGCACGTTTTTTTCTCTCTCTTTATCTCTCTATCTCTCTCTGTCGTATGTATGTTTTCATCAGCTTGAAGTCCCAACAGCATGTTTCGAATCCCAAAGCCACCCTCGTTTTGCGTTTAGTTTTATTTTATATACATCCAACATATTCCGGATGGTATGTTGTTTGCCGTCTATGAATACAATGAGCGTTGCATTGGATACAAAATACATGAATTAATGATGCTGGATACACTGGGTTCGCTTGATATGCTCAAACAAACACACACATTTACGCACACATATTTGTAAAATAAAATATTCTTCGTTCGGTTAATTACAAGACACATTTTTGTTTTTGCCAACATAATAAAAATACAAAAACAATAATGGCAATGAAATCCAAATGAATACCAATAATAATCGGAAAATTTTAAGCTGATTTCATTCTCCATTTCGGATGAACAGGCATCGATATATGTAGATTTTACAATAAGTGCGTAGGCACCGCAATGGTATGTGTGCGGCAAACCCTCATCGGTTTGTCGTCCCAAATAACGCTGCGTCAATCCGAATTGATTTCTCATTATCCACCATTCGGTTTTAAAGGGATTTATTTGCATCTGTTGGTCGTTGTTGTTGGTCAATCAATTTCGATTGGATATATTTTATTCGTGAGATATGTCAACAATCAGTTTTGCTTGAAATTTTTTGTCAAATGTCCTGAATTGAAACGTTTTAAACGCGTTTGTCTCTGTATATGCAGGGATGCGATCCGGGGGCTGGCGTCTGTTTGCTAAAGGTGTCCTATCTAATGGCCTGCTGATAAACCAAAAAAATTCTATCGAAACATTTTTCACAACGCTTTTTGTCCATTCGTCCAAGTATTTTATGATATATACATATAAAATTGTTGTGAAAGCCGGAAAGCATGTTGAACGTTTAATGTATTCATCCGTGACGCATGGAAATAGACTTACATTTTATTATGAACGCTTTATGTGATATTGTTCGACAGTCAAACACCTTATAAAACATAATACATATGATTGAACTTCAATAGAAGAGAGTTCAGTTTGGTCACCCGAATATTATTTGGATATGTGTATGTTATGGTTTGTGTGTATATTGTTGGTCATTGATATTTTACAGAAAGCTATAATAAATGCCAATTACATGTATGTTTGAGAGACACACACTTATCGTTTTTGTTATTATTGGCGTTCATTTTTGATTGTTGTATTGCCACCCTTTGTGAAACCCTTAAACTTTCAAGATGGTGTTGTCATGGATATGCTCAGAAAACCGATTTTCTATTTTGTATACAATTGTTCATTTACATTCGTATAATATAATATATATACACAGACATATATTCCTTGTATCAAATGCAGAGACTATATAATATACATTTCTTTTCATTCAACATTCAGCAATTCAATGCTATGCGATATTTTGTCGGTTTCTGCCCCCACCCCCCCACCATTTTGGAAGATCATCCCTTTTATGAAGACAGATTACCTTTCGGTATTACGGAGTGTCTATAAGATTTTTCATGTGTGAATTGTGATTTATTTTGTTGTCGTCATCGTTATCGTTTAAACATCAACATCCCGATTATTTCGAAAGCTAAGCATTCCAACTCCAATAACATCCATTCAAATCGCCATTCTGCAATATAGTTTCATATTCTGATTGTTGATTATTATTTTTCCGGGTGTGAGATATGAAGTTAAATACGTGGCCATTACACGTGGTTGTCGGTTGAATTTTATTTTATAAAATGCATCTATCATTATGCGTTGAGTCTTCATTACAGAAAAATTCATCTTAAATCAACATCTTTTTTTTTTTTTTTTTTGAATATAGCCAGAGGTTTCAGCTTTTTGATCGAATTCAAGTGTCAGTATGCATGTATTGTATTTTAGCAGATAGCTCAAACGTCACACAACACTCACAATACTCGTTGTGCTTATCATTTTTACTGACAGTATTATTTTCCAGAAAAAAATCGATACGTTGCCCTCCTTGGAGCCAAGCCGGCATTCTTGTGCCTTTTCTGATCCATTTCGATGCATCGTTATTGACTATGCACAAAACGGTCCATATTCGCCTCGAAACACCTTTCAAAGCTCATTAGGTCGGAAGAAAATTCTTATGGCAATAAATAATGTGCACTGATGCGTAGTACAATAATAGTAATGAAACGTAACCTAACTGCAAGATCAATCTGATTATTTGTCTTATTTTGATAGTAATGATAATAATAATCATCAAATATTCATGAAAAATCAACACAATACAAAACATCATATCCTATGATCATCGCATCGATTTTCATTATTTGTTATTTTTGTTTGGAAAAAAAGCAAATGGAAGAGATCATAAAATAAGGCAATTGACCACTGGTGGCCCTTTGTAGCCAAAAATGATAAAGCCTGTATTATTAAATTTTATATTTCATAAATACTAAATAACATGGAATGTAAAGCGAAGCAGAACGAATGTGTAAATAAAAGAAATCAACGATTTTTTTGTCGTTCGGTACGAATGTGACAGGTGACGTTACATTTCGAAAACCTATACCATGCTCCATGAACATGACCACTGAATACATGAATATAACAACAACAACAAATGATTCTGTGTGATGTAAGTCGTTTAAAGTCTGAAATTGTGGATTCACATTACATTTCCGACATCAAATAGTTGGACACATTTCTCCCTAATGATTCTTATAAATTTTTTCTTCCGACCATCCATAATCCTAAAGACACTCATCGCGCATGTGCCGAACGATTAATATCGGATTCGGACTAAAAATGAAATTATGGGGAAAATTTCATGTGTCATTTATATTTAAGCGATGATTGCAGACAAAATCGGCATCTGAAATACGAATCGATGACATTTGTCTACTTTTATACAACAACGCCAATTAAAAACTATTAACCCTTTAACCAACCGGTCAACTGTTTTTCTTTTCTTTTTCTGTTTTCTTGAACCAAACTGATAAATTTTTGTTGGCCTTGGCCACCTGAACAATGTTTTTTCCTGGAACTCTTCAATTCGAATTATCGAGAAAAAATCCACAAAAATGAAGAAAAAAATGGAAATGTAACAATTGATCAGAAATATTTCAAGAATTTCACACTAATATGCAAATTTATTCAACCTTTTCTTCAAATTTTGAAGAAAAAAACAACGATAATTTTTTTTTTGCGGAAATTGTCGATAAATCGATTTCGTCTCAAATGGGTTAAATTGATAGCTGAGGTTCTTTTGAAATAAACGACATGAATTTAGATGGAAGTCAGACGAATGAGTATATTTTTATATGAAAAAAAAGCTAAAATCTGCCTTCAGGTGGTCCTGCCGGTTAGAGGGTTAATGTACGGTCTATAGACTCAAAATGATGTTGATTATACTGGAGAGGCTTTCGGATCGAGAAAAAGACATATCACGCACATATCAATATGATATTATTTTTGCAAAAGTGAACAAAACGTAAGAGAACAAACGATTAATAATAAAAAAGCCGCTTTAACAAAAACGATAAAAAAAAAAGAAACATCATCGTAGACCAAAAGTGGACGAATATGACAACTTTTTAAGATGATATGAGAATTTCACAATTTCTTCTAATTAAATTTTGACAAACAAAACATTTGAAACTTGAGGCAGTCTTTCAAAAAAAAAAACCAAGTGTTTGGTGGGTATATTAAATATAACCATAGCATCTGTGTTTGTTTTTGTAGCGCGCTTTTCAACCTGTGAAAAATTGGTTCCTCTTCTCTCTCTCAAAACAGCTGTGCATTGTGCACCTCTCTTTACTTATTTTGAAAGATATATATCAGTCTGGCCGGGAAGCGGATCATAAATATGTATATCCTATTGGTTGATGACAAATGACGTTACCGCTATCGTGTCACGAATTTCTGATTTATGATCAACATTACTATGTAAATTGCTAAACAGTTGAAGAACCTTTTTCACCATTCAACAATATAGTTATTTTCACACTTTTCATACATTTTTTTTTCTTCCTTTTTTCTTAACTTTATAATTCGACGAACAATGAACAATTTATTATTCATCTGATCGTTGTTAATCGGAATCATGAAAGAGCAAATGGTAGTCGTTATTGAATGAAAATGATGCGTGCTAACAATTTTATTCAATGTTTTATGCCTACTGAGCTAAAAAAGCGTATAATTGTTTTGATTAATGGAAAAATGCGATATCGATCATAATATGTGGCACACTATTTGATAGAAAAACAAAAGTTTTCTGCTGCCATGTGTGAAAATTAGGTTGTTAAAATGCTCAATAATTCTAATCAACGAAATACCATAATAATAATAATGATGATAATGATAATAATAATAATAATACAAATAATAATAAAAGACGCGACTTACAAACAACAAATTATATTGGATCGGTTTAAATTTATATGCGCATTTTTCATTGCAATTTATTTGAGTCCGAATCAATTCAAGTTTATTTGATGAGATGCTGCTGACTTTTTGATGTTAAGCGAAAAACTCGTTCGCATTCATACATATTGTGTGAATAAAAGTGTATTCATCAAATAAATGAATGCACATAATTGTAAAATCTACTTAGCGTTCAATAGCAATGCGATGGATAGTTGGATAGATCTACCGCGGATTTCATGGCAAATGTTACTTTTGTATTGTGTACAATGACTGAAATGGTCAAATGTTTAATATTTTTTTCAAACAATAACGACTTGATCACCGGCGTGCTGCTTGGTTTTTTTTTTCGTTCTTTTTCATTATAATATATAATCCAACGTATAGACTGACATCCAAAAGACCCGAAGAAACGTTTACTATTCTTTGCTCAATGATTTGTCAATATAACAGTAATGCGTTATGGACACGCGACGACTATAGCTATTAAACCACTTATATGGTTTGTCGTATATCGATGCCGTTTAAAATGAATCACTTGAATGAAATGACTAAAATTGCCAGTTGGAAGGAGCAATTTTCCGAAAGTATTTTAGCGTTTAAATTTAATTTTTCGATTCGGTTTTCATTGTGTATCAACAAAAGATATATATTTATATAATATTTTTTAGCAGAAAAATAATCGAAAGCAAAAAAAAAATCAAATTATTCGATTTCCAATTAGATGTCATGTGATATAGTAAAATGGTGAAACGGTTTATGTTTGTACATTGTATATATTGAATATGATAGACACTCTCATTATACGAATATCGAATTTTGAATTTTGAATTTCGAATAATTTGATATTCTATTATGTGCACAAATGTGCATTGTATACAATCATTCAATTGTTCGGCGAATGTCTCATTGAGCCATTGTTGTCCGATTGAAAGAGTTCTTTTCCGTTTTTCTTTCTTTTTTTCTTCTCTTGTTTCCATTCTGTATAGTTGATAATATTGGTACAGTTGTATAGCCGGCCAGAATTAATCACAAGATGATAGATTTCTAGTGGTTAAGTCATCGTTAAAAATGTGTTTTTGTCTTCAGAATCTCCTCGTAAATATGGATGGTCTTCACATGTTGTATATTCTTTCTTTGTAGAATCGTTTCCATTTTTCAGCGTTTTGAGTTACATTGTTGCATATATTGAACGTCAACTAACCAAGCATAATATAATCTGACTCTGTGCTACCGCCAATCGTCGAAAAATCCAAAGCAAATGAAACTTTGTTATTTTTCTTCAATTGTCGGTAGCGTCAATAATCAAAATCAACCCAAATGGATACGTTTGCAATTCATATTTAGAACTGAACTATCGAACCATTGAAATTGTAACGAATGCCAATATGACATTGGAATGGATTGTCCATTTGGAAAGTTCATAAAAAATCATAATATTTGCAAAGAATAATTTTTTTAACGATAAATTGAAATTTGAAAAAAACAACATTCTTTTGTTTACTACATAAATGAAACTAGTTGTTCGGATGTTTTCCTTTTTTTGTTTCATACTATTTTGCGTTCATACTATTCGGACCTTGTATTTTATCATTTATCCATATTTTTTTTTTTTTTGATTTCCTTGCATAAATTTCAGTAATTCATGATCGAATGATTTCAGTCATATGATATGTACCGTATGTATACTTTACCGGTATAATAACAGACTGCTATATTCATCCACTTAAAAAGCGAAGAGATGCCCGAGGGGAAACATCTGCTCAAAAGAAGAGTAACCAGCATTTTCATATGTTCACTTCTTCCCCGAAATAAAAGGGACAAACTAATATTTCCCCCGTTGAATTGTGCTACATTTATGATATAAGTAGCACAATCGTAAACCAAAATCAACCCAAATGTCGCACCATTTGAAAGAGAGAGAGAGTAAAATAGAAAAAAATCTCGACCACATTTCAAACAATATAAACTTGAGTTTCTATTCATATGGCCCAAAATAGAAACACCCCTTTCTGAATGCAATTCAAATTTTGAACGCAACAATAATAATTGCGCACTGTTCATTGTGCATAAATGTATGATATGTATGTGTAGTAGTCAACTTAATCATTGTGTATATTATGAATGAGCTTCTTAAATAAATAGTTTATACTCTGCATATATCCAAACAAATGGGGTTACATCAGAAATAAGCGACAAAATATAGATTTAATTATCGCTAATTATAACTCTACTTGAATGGTGGTTTGAAGCAGTGGACTTGATGGTGTTTGTGTATGTACTTAGCAGCAGGTTATATCGTTTCATCAACCAAAAGAGCTTTAAACAGACACATTTAAATGGATACATATGAATTCTCAAAGAATACCTGTACTTTTGACAATGGAAAATTGGTATTCCAAACATAGAGAATGACTATTGACACCTTAAAGCTTATCGAATTTTCACTGATCAAAATTAATGCAAAATAATTTTTTTTTTTTTCGGGAAAACGAAGGGTTATAAAGGAGCCCAATTGATAATATTGGGTTGAGGAAAAAGTATTTGGCGTTTTTTTTTTTGACAGATGAGGTTGATTATTTGAATATTTCTGGTAAATAAAGGTGACATTTCAAGATACATTTCGTATAAAAAAAAAATTTGAAATTGGACGAGTCAGTTAAAAGTTAAATCGATTCGAATATGAGTGAAATTTCGGAAAAACTTCGCTATATTTTGCAATATCATTTTGATCGAAACGATAATGCTTCGCAGAGTTGTGAGGAAATTTGTGCTATTTACGGTGAAGGTCACAGAGTTCTATCAAGTCAAATATTCTCAAATGTCAACTTTTGGCGCCATCTGACAATTGTCATTGCGTTCATGTTATTTTGTGTGATGAATCTACAATTTTTTTGTATAACTTCAGGCGTTCATCATACAAAATAACGTATAGGAAAAAACAAATGTCAGATGGCGCCAAAAGTTGATATTTGAGAATTTTTGAGCTAAATGTTCCCAAGCAATCACTCTGTGGTGAAGGTACTTTATCGAAATCAGCAGCCCGTTATTGGTTTGCTTGTTTTCGTTCTGGTAATTTTGAGGTTAAAGATTTAACCTCTGGTCGAACTCATGTCGAAAATTTTGAAGATATTTTCAAAAAAATTCATGATGATCGTCATATAAGCACTCGTGACATCACTGACGACAGTTTTGAACCAATTGAAAAAGGCTGGATACACAAAAGCTCAATGTTTGGATAGAGTTTCGGTTTGCGAAATGTTGAAGAAAAGGAACGAAATTGCGAAGGCGTTCATTAGTAGAAGGAAATTGGAATTTTTTTATCGATACGGCGCAAACTTAAAAATGATGCTTCGTTCATTGTTGTTGAATTTCCGAACGTTTGGACTGCCTTGAAAAATGTAAATGTGGTAGTAAATAAAAGTAATTTACATCGATTCACACTAATAGTATTACAGCATCGAATCAACCAAAGCATTGAACAATATCACTTCATTTAAAAGAAAAAAATATCAAAATCTGACCGGTCAAAATCTGACGGGTTTTTCTCAGGATGGCGAGGCTTTTGGACAGGGCGGCATCACCACCCTTTGCACCCCTCTGGCTACAGCTCTGCAAGCCCACCTCGAAATCAGGCGCATTGCACGGGCATATTTGAAAATTGCAACGAAAAAGATGATGATGATGAAGAGTATGACTCCATGAAAATGAAACTCAATGTATTCGAATAGAATGGCGATAAATAAAAATTTTAAATATTTCGTTTTTGGGAAATTGGTAATGATGAATTTTTCTTATATTTGGCCTTGGTAGACAGCTAATGCAATTGGAGCAAGCGATTAAAAAAATGCGTTCAAAATTATTCAATAGAACGAGCGTGGTCCCGTTCCACCAGGACAATGCTAGACCAAACACATCTTTGATGACCCGACAAAAATTGACCGAGCTTGGCTCGAAAGTTTTGATGCATCCACCATATAGCCCTGACCTTGCCCCGTCAGACTATCATTTATTTAGATCTCTGCAAAACTCCCTTAGGGGAATAAAGTTAACTTCAAATGGGGCCTGCAAAACTCACTTGCCCAAGCTTATCACCAATAAATCACAGAAATTCTACACCGATGGCATAATGGCTCTGCCCGAAAAATGGCAAAAGATTGTCGATCAAAATGGCACATATATGCGTTATTAAAGTTTATTCCAAATACTTGAAAAAAATGTTTCAATTTTGTTGTAAAAACGCCGAATACTTTTCCCTCAACCCAATAATACTAATAATAACTAATCAAGTAATCTAAATAAAATCTGTGCCACATTTAGGATTGTATAAACATTTCGATTAAGTCAGAACCCCGTTATTGCTTAATGTTGCCCAATTTCATATTATATTACGTTTTATTGATTTTGTTTCATTTTTGTTTTTCAGATTTTTTCTAAAGTTCTTTTTAAAATGCAACCAGAACTGTTTAAAAAATGCAGGAAATCCACGAGATATGCGGCGATTCCAAGTAAGTATAAATCAATCGGTTAAAAATGAAAATTGAACGTACAGCGAAAATGTTTACCGCATGAATATAACCATTCTGGCATCTAAATTTATCACCATCCTTTTTTATTGGTGATTTTATTTTTAAATGCAATTTGCTCGAATAACAAAAATCATTGAAAATAATTATACGTATTTACGGTCGTGGACCTCATAGACCACATTTCACGATTGTGTGTGTATTTCAAACGATTTCTTATATCTGAAAATCATTGCAAAAAAAAAAAGCAAATAAGAAAACCGCAAATCTCTTTTGGGATACATAAATCCATAGTGATTTTCGCTTCTACCAGCAAAGATTCCATGTAATTAATAGTAGTAGCAATTTGGCTGCGCTAAGAAATATAGGAAAAAGAAAAAGAAAACAAAAAAACATAAAGTCGTAAATTTCTCAGTACACAACTATTGATGGTATTTTATAATAATCATTCCATTGCCTCTTCAAAATAGGTGGTAATTGCAACACAGGTATCTGTTGATGGCCCACTAATGGCGATATCAGATCAAATGTTTGTCCATAATAATTCAAAGCATGGACGAAGAGCGAAACGACTGGATGCCAATGATGGAACTGGAACATCACCATTATCACTTTCTCATCCATTAGCTCCAGATAGTACGTACGATGGTCTGTGTGCATTGATCTTCTATTCCAAAAAAAAAAAAAAAAATATAACAATAATTCAATATGAAAGGGATACACATAAAGTTTATAATTTCCCCATTTTTGTCACTGCATGAATCACTGAATGAATTATAATTATTCTCCCCAAAACTCAATTTCAATTTGATTAAATGATTTTTTGAAAATATTAAATGGTAAAATTATTTCATACGATAGGTATGTATCCGCCAATTCCAGTTGCTACACCGTGTATAAAGGCTGTTTCACCTAGTGAAGGATGGACAATGGGTGGTACCCAAGTCATTATAATTGGTGATAACTTTTTTGATGGATTACAAGTCGTATTTGGAACGATGCTTGTTTGGAGTGAGGTATGAAATTTTAACCCTCTAAGTCTAGTTTGCAAATAGTTTTCATTTAAATTTCAATCAATGTTGAGTACGAGCTGTGTTTGATATTATCATTCAGTGAACCACTTCTGAAAATTATTATTCGAATTCACTTTGATTTTGGATTCGATACTCAATTAAAAACAAAACAAAATTTTTCTCTTCGATTAGTTGATAACATCGCATGCAATACGAGTTCAAACACCACCAAGACACATACCCGGAGTTGTAGAAGTTACTTTATCATATAAAAGTAAACAATTTTGTAAAGGTCAGCCCGGCCGCTTTGTATACGTTTGTAAGTGCAAATTAAATAAAGAGGAATTTAAATTATAATGAATGTTTTATA
Source organism: Mayetiola destructor (assembly GCA_000149185.1). Taxonomy (NCBI): domain Eukaryota; kingdom Metazoa; phylum Arthropoda; class Insecta; order Diptera; family Cecidomyiidae; genus Mayetiola; species Mayetiola destructor. Next base: position 398,756 of record GL501515.1, read on the forward strand.
TTTGTTAATTGTGTCATAATTTGTTTTTCTATTTCAGCTTTGTGTGAACCAACATTAGATTATAATTTCCAAAGATTACAAAAGTTTTCGGTGTTACGTCATCCGGGCGATCCAGAAAAATTACCGAAAGAGATTTTATTGAAACGTGCTGCTGATATGGTTGAGGCTTTGTACAATCGTCCAAGGTTCGGGTCGTTGTTATTTTTTTCGTTTTTTTTTCGTGTTTTTCGCCAAATCAAAAGTGAAAATAAAATAAATAAAAAAGATAACATTCTCCCTTTCTCTTTTTCGAAAAAAAAAAAAAAGATCACCAAACAGTTCAACCACATTCAATTCGTATGCAACGCAGCTTGCAGTCAGTGTTCAAGATGGAAATGCACAATGGACAGATGACGAATATCAGCGAGGTCAAAGTAGCAGCGTTAGTCCTCGTGGCGGCTACTGTAGCAGTGCATCCACACCACACTCGTCGGGCGGTTCATATGGAGCTGGAAATGGTAATACATATGCACCAAATATGGGCGCATTGTCATCTTCGTCGGTCAGTGTATTCAATTCAACATCAAGTAAGTTTTATTGCAGCATTCAATCGTGTTGTTGTTCGAAACGGTAGAATATATTTTCGAAATATTTTTTTTACAGTTGTGATTTTCTACGATATAATTCACCAAAGATAAAGATACTTTAGAAGATTTTTGAAAGAAAACCTATGCGCGCTGGTGAATTGTGTCAATGAAGATTTCAATTTTTTGAATTGCAACGAATTTAGAATTAATTTCATTTCATTCGTCAGTTTTGTTTTGTTCGTTGTTGTGTTGTTTTTTTTTTCGTTCTTCTGTTTCACATGAAACATTCATACAGAAAAAATATTTTTTTTTATTTACAAATTGTAGTGTGGCTATGCGTTTCCAAATTTATTAACTAATTTTTTATTTTGTTTCGTTTTGTTTATTTTTCGCTAATATTACGCTCAGCTAGTGCCTTTGCACCTTTAGTAACCACATCATCAGCTTGGCCGTTAGTCCCCGTACATGCCTCTTCTCATCAATCTTGGCATAATCCTTCTGCTACCACAGCTACCGCAGTTTAATTCATCTGCTTTATCAACATTTTCATACACATCTATTTACCACTAAGCTTGTTTAGCGGAGGGATAATGAATAATGTTTCATCCCTCTGTGATGTACGTAAAAACAAAATAAATAAATAATAATAGATATTCATCATCATCTTCTTCTTCTTTTTGTTTATTTGTTGCAATACGATTTTATACAGAATAGCCTCTCGACGATGAAACGTTCGGTGGCATTTCTCCAAATTGTTGTTATATTTCGTCGGGAGGCTATTTTGTGCTTGTGCTATCAATTGAATATGGTTGAATGGCATTTGATTGAAAGCGCATTTTTCATTTGCATCAATACTACCCTATCTCATCACAGTTTTGTTGACCCATCCATAGCTAGAGAATTCAACTAAAACTAATAATTTACATTTCATAGAAATGAAATTTCGAGGGGCCATTTAACAGCACTCGAATTTCGTCAATGTGTGATGTGATAGAGCAGTATTGGATTACGTGGTTGCTAATTGTTAATTGTCTTCATTAATGAATTTCATATATATTGCAAGTATTTTATGATTAACATAACAAACTTTTCGCTTGAACATTAACCGAATTTCAGGAGTTAGTGGACTTGTGGGCAGTTTCAATCCATTTTCTTTGCCGACATGCAATTCACAAGGATATCCGGCGAGTCCGTTGGTATCATCGTCTAAATAATGTTAACTATACATATATTTCTTTGTTAGTTTGTTGCTAATTCGATACAAATGTGAAAGGTTCCAAGATTTTTCGGATAACATAAAAACATAAATTATCAATGAGGCGGCGGAAAAAATAATAAAAATAATATTACAGTACAAGCTTAAGAATTTTCTTTCGATACAAATTGAATGGAATTTTGAACAACAAAAAAAAAAAGAAAAAAAAACTAACAGCAAATCCATTTTTTGCTTCTACGTTTTACGATAAAAGTAATTTTTGAACTAAAAAATGACTTTAGCCAATGATTCATTCAAACATGGAACATAACATATCGCAATAAGTATGTCTACAGTCATAAATTTAAATTTATAGATGTAAGCAATAAAATATCATTTAAATAAATTGATCCGAATATTTTGTTTGTCAATCGACTCTCGCCGTGTGTCTAGTTTAGAAGAAAATTTGCCAAATATTTCCTGAATCAATCTTATAGTAAATGTAAACCTATTATCACATCAGAGCCAACGAAATCAATTTACAGATTAGATATTCGGATCGACGACACAATGTATCACGGATCCAATATAAAAACTGTCATTGTATCTTTTGTGCATTAAAAGAATATCAACAAATAAAAATTATTCGTACAAAAACAAAACGGACTGCACTCACATTACATTTCAGAATATTGTATTTTTAATCAATTCAACATCACGATTATTGAGAGAAGTTTCCACGTCAATTCGTAGCGGAACTTATACATTTAGATGAAAATTTCTTATGTTGAGATGAGAGGCAAAGTCATTCAATTTCCAATCATATCAAAGATGTTTTTTTTTTCATCTTTGATGTGGATGAAAACAATTCACAATAGGCTAAAAGTAATTTATGATATTAAATGGAAGTCGTCGATTCTAACACATAAAAGAAAAAAAAACTATTAGAATGAGCCGAACAGACCGAGAAATATTTAAAATTTAGCTAATATCGGCTGTTTTGATTTAAAATGGTCTCGAACCATTCAGGATTTATTCTCAGTTGTATACAATATTCCTTCAACTTGTTTGTTATATTGTTTGTTGGAATGTATCATAATCGATTTCAACGGTTTTATTCATACGTTTTCCTGAATTTCCACTTTTGTTTAATTCTGCAATAATATTATATCATTAAATGTCGATGCAACCAAATAACATCATCAAATTATATACACAAATAAATTGTCGAAATCAACTTTGAATCTTTTGACTAATTTTTGAAAGGAACAGCCTCATGGAGAGTGAACAGCATAAATTATATGTTTAAACTTTCAAGTCAATGGGATTCAACACTTGGATTGTTTGAAGTAGTACAATAGAGAAGTTTCATTCTCGAATATCATTAACTTAAAGTATACGTTCAATAAATATTTGAAAAATTCCAAACATCGAATTGCATATAGATTAAAGTGGGAAAAAAATGAAAATGTTGAATTCCAGACATAGCTTTGCCGTACATTCACGACGTTAAATTCATTCCTAAATGAATTTCTATAACAAGTGTATATGAAAAATCACGTGTTCGTTGAGATCCGGTTCCCGGTTCGATTTACCGAGTTTGCGTCTATTTGAGAGGATTTCTGTTAAAGCCGGGCCCAAACATCCAACCTATCGCAAAATGGTGTTCGGTCAGATTTGAGATTTTTGAATTTAAAATTAAATTATAAACGTTCGGAACAGTTTTTTAGAGTATGGTCACTAGCCAATGGCCATATTTGGTTACAAACCCAAATAATTACTCAAAATTGAGAGCGAATACCTGCATATTTGTGCATCGGAATGTATGGAAAAGAGGAATTATATCGAAAATATAAATAAATAATTTAAATATATCAAATAAAATGATAATAAAATCATTCGTTTGTAAATAACATTGTTGTGAAAAGAAAAGAGAAAACAGATTTGATTTAATTTGGGTTAAAGATACAAAATGGATGTCAATTTGATTGGAAATCATCATTGTTGTGGAAGATTTTTTCTTTTAATTTTCAACAGAATATGAAACATGTACGTAAAATAAATGCGTGAAATAAAATAAAATGCGTGAAATAAATGCGTGAAATACTAAAACGAAGTAGGTAAATAAAATATTCGAGATATTTTAATGTAAAATAAAATGTATATGCGAATAATCAATCGATGAATTCGTGAATCAATTTATCTCAAATGAATGTTTTCCCTTCGGATTTTTTCTTTTTTTTTTTCATGTGATTTCTCAGAATAAAAATATATAATAAACAATAAATATTATCGACATGAAAAATTATTAACAAAATTTAGTACCGATTATTATCAATAGCACTCTTTCTCTCTTTACTTGCAACCAAAAGAAAAAAATACATAATTTATTGATATTGTATTCGAAGAAAACAAACATAGTGCGAAACTTAACTTTAAATAAGTTTTTGTTTCTCAATTGTTCATTCTAAACAATGTTTGCAATATTAATCATTGAAATACATTCGAATTTGAATCAAATAACTCACGACATATTTATTAATTTACAAAGCGATCACCATCTGAATCGAACTTAAATTCTTGAGTTTCTCCATTGATTGGCCAGAGATGATCACGAATGGTATGTTTTTACAGCTTCTGTCTGGGATCGAACACATTTTTTACTCAACCTTTAACTATTCAAGCTTTTTAACGTGATATTTTCCGTTTGAAATCTCGACCAACATTATGAATTGATCATCATAAAAATGTTATGATACATGCGACATCTAGTGCCACCAAGCGAAACCATAAAGAGGTATTTAAGCCAAGCTTTTAGTGAACGACTGGAAAAAAAACTTCATCTATTCATGTCTGCTTCGGGAAAAAAATCATTTATTTGAAGAGTTGTTTTTTAACTTTTCTGTTCAATTTTGAACGTTGATGGCTTTCAATATCTTCTCTATATACATGCTTAATGCTTATATGTCAATTTTATATAAATATTAATTTTGATCACATAGGCAGCATGAGAGTGAACGAATAGAAGAGCGAGCAAGAAATCTACATTAGTCATTCAATATGAACAAGCCAAACAAAAAACCGGACATTTGATAAGTCAAATCGTAATTTTCTTCAGCATGAAGGAATCCATCCAAACAATTTTCCAATGAAATTAGACGTATTGAGAACCTCCTTTTGATATTTCAATGTCACGCTTCGCCGCAACATGCTCGACTTTATATTTTCCAATTTCGTTTTGAATGAGACCATTTTTATACTGAATCATTCATAATTCATATACATTGGTATTTTTTATGTATACAATATTATTTATCTCTTACCTTATTGTGAGAAAATAAAACTAAAAAGAAAAGATTCGAATCGATCGCAATGGCAAACTTAGTCAAAATACGAATCGTAAACAATAATACGCTTAGCTAAAGATAAATACAACAGAAGAAAAAAAATACAAGTGAACAACATCACAATCACTTGCACAGTGTTTTTTTTTTCATTGGTATAGTTTTTGGTTTATCTTCTACTTACTAAATTTGCCATACGTTGTATGTGAAATGTAAGTATTTATCACCAGGTCTTTGTTAATATTTTTGAAAGTTGTTACGTGTGTATCATTCATGAATTGAAAGTGGTGTCGATTGGTTGAATATTGAATATACGTGATAAACATTTTCTCATTCGAAAACTATATTTTCAATACATTCCAAATTGTGAAACAACGAACTGGCTTTCAGTGGACAAGTTCAGCCATCAATTAATATTTTTTGAATTTTTTTTTTTGTTCGAAAAAATTCAATAATTGTGAATTGTTATTTTGTTGTCTTTTTTCCATCAAAATCAATCCGGTAGGTGTTGAATGTTCTGAAAACTATTTAAATACAAGTGTGATGAAAAACGAATAAATATATTTTTATGATTTGCAAAATGTTTCACTCGTAATTTACGCAGAATTTATTTTTGCGGGCAAAAAATAATGATAATAATAATAATAATATTTGAAGTTTATTGGGACAATGTAACCGATTAGAATCCATATAAAACGGAGGAGTCCTAAAAAAGCAAGAAAAAAAAACGGAGAACTATCACTTTACTTCTCCGATGTCATTTTATGCAATGTATTCTAAAATTTGCTAAAATTTTGTCTCATTTTTGAACCGGTACGAATCATTGTTTGATTTATTAGGTAAATGCAACCACCGTTTTCGTTCATCGTTTCATCCTTAATTACATTTGCATTATAATTTGCTGCGTCTCAGTATTTTGATCGAACCGATCTCAAAAACATTTTTCTTGACCATCGATTTTCAAATTGATCAACCGTGAAGACTGAAGACCCGACATGTCAATGTTTGAAAAAAAATTTCAAAATTTCAAAATTTCAATCTCCATAACTGATATCATGAGTTCAGAAGTTTTAGTGACAAAATGACTCGCAAGTGCTGTTTAAAATTTTTGATATATGAGCAGGTCTACTGAACACTTTGCGACTGTTTCTGTGCTTTGACTACATGAATATTGTATAGAATTTATGGAGTCCAACCAGAATAATGTCCTTGACGGGAGCTGGTTTTATTCTGTGTTCTTGTTTTATGATTTATCACAGTGGAAGAAGATATAAGCGTGCAGACGACAGCACACAAAAAAAAAAAAATGGAAGATCATTTGATTTTGATAGGATGTCCTTTGTATATACGATTTCAGTTGATGGTCTGAATGCGATCATTATATTCATATTTTGATTTAAGATGAGAATAAATCCAATAAAGAATCCACAAATTTTCACATTCAGATGTTAAAAATAAATGCTAAATGAATTATGCTAATTTTGCTAATATATCCAGTATGGTTGCGTCGAGCGATCCCTCACAAGAAATAACAAAAAAAAAAAAAAATATTTGGAAATTTTATTTTTTGCATGAATTATCGTGATTCATGTATATATTTCAACCAAACCAGTTCCATTGTCAACGCGATTAATGGGCATTCATTACATTGCTGGTTTTGGTCAAATCTTTTTTAAACCATTTGGTTCTTGGAACAGTTCCAAATTCGTTTCACAGATGAAAAATTGATTGAGATTCACTTCAAATTTCAACCCTTTGCATGAGAAATGAGAGGAATGTATGCATGTTTGCAGTTTCCATATGAATAGAAATAATTGTGAAATCATGTTTGCAGGCCTAGTAAAAAATAAAACATCTAAGTCATTAGATGGATTAATGGAATATTACAACTGAAACTCAAACAAAAACTAAAGTCTAGAAACACAAATTCTACAAATGGTAACAGAAAAAAAAGTTGAATGTGTATTTATTCCAGGCCAATGTGGTCAACATCGTTCAGACAATTTTTTTTTTCAACTTCGCATTGTTTGCGGTAAATACTAGGAAAGTAAATGCCATACGATGATTGATAATGCCGCTAAAGTTTCCGAACAGAACAGCAATAATGTTAGTGAATTCTATTCAATTTATTCGGTTTGTTTTCGTTTTTTGTTTTTTTTTTCCATTCATTTTCTACGGCAGTTTTGGGATTTCCCAGGTTTAATTGAGCATCACATGTAAACTAAATGGGGGATTATATTGCAGAACATTAGACATAAGACATTATAATCTTGTGATCATTTGATCAAGATCATCACTTGCAAAAAGTTTTTTTTTTCTGATTTCCGATGGTATTTTACATCGCGAAATAAAAATATTATGGAATATCAATAAAGACAAAATCAAGTCATACATCGTTATCGTTTTCTTCTCTCTTCGTCCAAAAACGTCTATAGAATTTAACAAAACACGGCTTCAGATACGAATCGAATGACCAAGAAACCAATTTTCAATTTATGACTGTACAATGTGCACCAACTAAACAACAACTACATATACAGAGAAAATCAATGCTTAGCTACGAAATGAAAAGAAAAAAAAATGAAATAAAAATAAAAAAATAAAAATAAAAAAATAATCTGTTCAACGAGTTACTTTCTATTCGTCTCTGACGTCAATGCAATCTTAAATGAATTTAAACGGAATTTCAGTGAATCAATACCAAATACAACGTAGCCAATGTGAAACATAGCGTGACTCTTTCTACGTTCACCATATATTTTAATGAAAAATATACGCTTGAGCCATTGTGAATGACTATAGAATCGATGTATTATTTATAATTCGATCATTTTAATATATAAATTGGTATGCACAATATAATCCATAAACTGTTGAGCTATTAAATAGAGGCAACATCGGGAACTTTTGATTTTACTCTTTGTATTTTTAATAAATAATTGTAACTTTAGGCAGGCCAAGAATCAATATTGAACATTGTCCATATATACTTGGATGTCATTTTTTGATTGTTCTGGTTTCTTATTTTTTTTTTTTCAATTTTTTCTTATAATATTGTCATGCTGTCAAAATGTATTCTCAATTGGAAACTACTCCTTATAATTGTTTTTATTGTATGTTTTCTCAATTAATTCATTTTTTATATTTGTTTGTATGAATAATAATGATCAATGCGCTGATGTGGCGCAATCTAAAAATCGAAGGTCGTTTATTTCATGCGATGATACGTATTCGTTTAAAAATCATCACGTAGACTCGTATATACCTGCCAAGTATATATGGAGAGTCTTTTACATACCACGGTGTCAGCAAGATGTATTCATATGTTCGAAACTTGTTTGCATGTACCACATATCGTGACCAAAATGAATGAAAGTAACATTTTTTGTTGTCTTCTTCTTTTTTTTTTTGTAATATAGCTGGATATACTGGACAGTTCTTATTGTTCATATATTTCCATTCAAAACATTACATTATTAAATGGCAACAAAATCAAATCAATTAAAGAACTTTACAAACAACAAACACAACCATTGAAACATAGCATTTCAATCTCGATTCTTTTAACAGAATCTATCTTTATGATACAATCAAATCTTTATTTTTAATCCGCATCATGCTTATTGTAGTATATGATTGGAAAAACGGCCTGAAATTCGGGATAATAGTGATCAGTTGGTTGGTTGTTGTTGCCATCATACCACGATTAGTCATCAAAATATGCTGGATTGAATAACTATATTGAAAAGTGTATTGAATGCGCGCATTTTGCAAGCTATTGCGCCATAATACCGTTGCTTCTTCTCAATTTTTTCTTTAAAATAGCCTTTCAAAACTATTTTCATCTCCTTCCGCTGGGAATCAAATTTGTTATATGAGTACCAGAGATATTGCCAATAAATGACACACAAATATTGCATGACGTGTCCTCTGAACAATCTTCTCAATTCAATTTTATCTATTATAATATTTGTAAACGTTAAACCAACTGCCAGAGTTGAAAAAAAAACAAGAAAAAATTGATGTCTCTTAAGCTTAAAATTTGGTCGCTTTTAATTGTTTTTGTTCAAGATTGTAAAGAAATTGTTTAGTGTGAATAAATTTGGTATTACTGTCACTCAATTCAAAGTTAATTAATAGCTACGAGAAGATTCGATTGTGACGCAGCAAATACTAATGAAAATGGGGTTTGAATAAAAATCATTAATCTCACTATATATTATGTGAGATTATTATTTCATTTTATGAATTATATGGAATAAAAAACGACTTGTCAATAAAATAATCCCGAATCCACACAGTCACAATCACGATAAAGTTATCACGCGATGGTGCTTAGACTGTTTTTAGTTACACAATCATTGAAATATCTATAGCATCCGATGACTAATGACTAACTGAAAAAAAAACAAAACGAATAAAGAGCACTTACTCAGTAAATTTATTTGTAATGGAAAATATATAATAATAATAATAATAGAAGGTGATTTGGACCCTTGAAATATCAATTTGGTCATTCGAAATAGTGAGTCGGTCGACTTATGTCCTATTTAATTCAACTTTGTATTTTTGGATATGAATATTAGATGAATAAGGATTACTTATGATGAGCTAATTCGGATGAAATCAATCGAACATTTTTGCAAATCATTATAATTTTATCCGAATATTTAGCGTAGTTTAATAGGGATGTTTATCTATTTAATTCTTGTAGTTACAGATGATATCGATCACAACTAATTGTATGAATATCGCAGGCGAATCATCATCATCATCATCACCATCATCATTTGATAAGTATGATGATTTTGATTTATCTTTATTATCCGATGATAATGAGAGCAAACCAATGGTGCAATTGAAATTGGAACGGGCCGGTTCGGTTTCACCTGAATATATTCCAACAACAGTTTTTGAAACATCATTTTTGCCACAATCAGTCGATAGCCATATCGTGTCTCTGACGCAAGAAAGATTTCATACAACGTATCCGCCATCGCCGACTCCGTCCGTTGAATGCAACTTTATGAACGGCCATAACAGTCATTTTGGTAACCATCTGTTTCCACCTTCACCGCCCGACTCAAGCGGTGCTCCATCTCCGGTCGATTGTCATTTCACTTGGAATTCGATGTCTCCGTCAACAGTAACAAACAACTCCACGGATTGGAATCAAATGAAACCATCAAATTGCGAAACCATTCCATTGAATCCAATAAATCAACAAAGTGCGGCCACTCCAAACGATCTAATGAGAAAAGATTTTCATTCGCATTCAACAATACGTGAATGTTTACAAGATTCAAGCTTTCAAAAAAATACAATTTAAAACCGCTTGAATCATCATCATTTGATGAAGACAATCTCGAATGCTTAGTTCTTGAACATATTCCGAAATTCATAAGGACTACATGTGACACTCTACGAATCTCGTCTGGTATGTATAGAGATTTCGTTGAGCGATCACTAGTTGCAACATTATAATTATACAATTTAATTACAGATCCACAAAAATGGGATCGCGAACAGGTTCAAGTTTGGCTGAAATTTATGTTGGAACAGTATGTAACATCACCGGTTCCAAACATTGAGTATATTTTCAATGAAGATGGCGAACAACTTTCACAATTAAATCAAATGGATTTTACTGATCGTTTAAAGGTATCCACTGATATCACACTGATCTCAATCCGAATTCTGAACTTATCCAAATTTGGTTTATATTTTTAGGATGGTGCGACTCTATTTGCATTGTTGGAAATTTGGAAGAATACTCATCTGCATGCAAATCAAATAAACAATTATTTGGATTTTACGCCATGGAATATGGAAAATGAGTTCGAATTGGATGATAATGAACCGAAACAAAGTATGTTAAATATTATGAGCGATCGAAATTAATTGACTTTATGTTCACGGTTGAATTGCTCCTTTTTAGATACAAACGGGACCTCTTCACAAGAATATATTCCAATGGATACGTCATCGGATGTAACATTTCAAATATGCGAATCGGCAAATCCAGCAAATGATCAAAATTCAACAACATCCAATCCGAAATTGGAACAAAATACGGTCGAACAGTATGCACAACAACCGATGCAATCGGACTCTTCGAAGAAAAACCCAACAAACCCAACAGCACAAACAAAAACTCTTCATGGTCGCCAAGGCAGTGCACACATACATCTTTGGCAATTTTTAAAAGAATTATTAGAAGCGCCACAAAAGCACGGAACAGCCATACGTTGGATCGATCGACGCAGTGGAATATTTAAAATTGAGGATTCGGTTCGTGTTGCACGTCTGTGGGGTCAGCGAAAAAATCGACCAGCCATGAATTATGACAAATTGTCGCGATCCATTCGGCAGTATTATAAAAAGGGTATTATGCAAAAAACGGAACGATCACAACGATTGGTATATCAATTTTGTACACCATACATATGTCCGGTGCATACAAATTAGATGGAATGGTCGCAAAATTTTATTTCATAATTTATTCACTACCTTTATCCATTTCCATAAATTTAATTAATTTTTTTCTACTGATCACAAGCGAATTAACGGTTGCGGGAACATGAAAACTTTAGCATTAAGCGTATTATGTCCACTGAAAATTTTCCTCCGGACTTTTTTATCGTCATTCCCATTGATTTCTCCCTTATTTTCCGTTCTGTATAAACGGTGATGGTTTAGAGCATAAATAATGATACTAATTATTTGTAAGATATGTGGCCGCATGTTTGCCAATCAGTCAGAGAAGGTAATTTCTCTGATTGATTCTGAGATTGAGAACATCTGCTTAAAGCGGATCTGAATCTCATAGACACAGAAAAAAAACAACAACAACAACATCTAATTCGAATTTGTTATTTAACTCGATTGTAAATAGCAGTATTCGGAAAAGAGAAAAAAAAACAACACAAAAGAGCAAGGGCTGCCACATTAATCACATGTAATACAAATGAAACGAATGTAGTGTGAAGCGTCTAAAAATCAAGTTGATTTTCAGATCGTGTTTGCGTTAACATTTGTATTGCAAATATTTGGGATTTCAAATCGGATGACAAACATTGTTTTGTGTATTTAGATTGAACCCATCGAAAAAAAAATATTTTTAATTTGCCACAAGTAAATCGAATACCGTCGTGAAAACGTTCAGGTTTTCCATCATTTATGGTTACGTTCATTCGATCTGTAGAAATGGAATGGTATGAATTGTAACGAGCATCTCCATGACGGAAATCATTTTTTCAATGATTATTATTACTATCGTAACAAACGCATTTCTATGCTTCGATAGCAACGAAAAAATAAAAAAAAAAAATTAAAAATTCCAGACAATAAAATGTGGAATTTAAAAACGATGAATATTTATATTGTTGAATTCAACAACTCTCCATATAAATGATAATATCAATTCGCATTTTAGCGTCCGGCAATATTGAAGCATTGAAATTGTTTGTGTTTGTGAAAAGATTTACTATGTGGTGATATTGGTCCCATATATCTATGATATATTGAGTACGTTCTATGAACATAATTTTTAAATAATTTTAATATTTTGATTTGAATAATGTATAATGAAAGATTGTACTATGTACTTGTTGTATTTTCAAATTCAATTTCTAAATGTACTTTGATTTAGTAATTTATATTTTAAAAATTGATTGGAATTTTGGATTTGTTTGATTGATGATTATTATTTGTTATTGAAATCGTAGAAACGAAGATTGTTTGTTTTGCCGCTTAATTTTGAATAGATTTAAACCTTGCCTTCAAAAAAAAAAGAAAAAAAAAACTCAATATAAATCGAATTTCGTGGATTTTCATAATAAATGCACCAAATTCTTGCTAAAAAAGCTCATCCAATCAAATTTAAATTCAAGCTGATTGGCCGCCCGAACGAATTCATCAACTGAACAAGCAATATATTTTCTGTATAAAAATTTTCATTATTATAAATTTAATGCACGAATCGGATATGATTCATGTGGTTCTTCATTGGATTATACTTCAAGACATTCTTCCACTTTTATATGTTCTATTTAGATTTTGTTAAGATTGTATGTAAATAAACGATTTGAAATAAATGTTATTTGTTTGAAATTTTTCTCTGACATGAGTCATATGGATGAAATCCTATCAACATTCATGTAAGGACCGAACAAATCTAAGTTACCAAATAGCAATTTCTTATGGAGCTCATAAGTTTATCAATTTAAAATACGTGGAACTTTAATCTGGTCATTTAATGAAATTTTTGAAACTAAAGTACAAAATATAAACCAAAGCGACACTAGTCCAATTTAAGTATCATTCTAAACAATTTAGTAAAGAACAAGACAGATCTCATTCAGAAAGAAATAACGTTGATGCATTGCTGGGTGCATAGCTCAAAATTTAAGATTCAGCATTCTCACGGCGTCCGTGATCGTGCGTTAACTTGAATGCGAAAAGAGAATAAAATTTTGTTTTTATTCAAATGCATAGCAAGCTCGTTACAAAGGAGTGTTTTTGTTTCTTTCTTTTTTGGAAATTCTCATGACAAATTTTGTTGGCTATTCTTTGTTTTTAAATATTCAATCCAATTGTCGTATGTCATCCATTTAAAAGTAAATGAAAATAAAATTTAAGATTTATTAGAATAATTGGAGTTGTTCTGGTGTGATGGCGGCACTTGTATCTTTAAATTGATGATATTTGACAAATTGATTGAATTTTTAATTCAAAGAAATCAAAAGGAAAAAAGGCCAACCGAAAACATTGAAATTTAATACATTCGACTTGATGGGTATCATGGAAAAGGATTTTTTGATATTTCATGCCGCAGAACGGATTCTTGACCTCATTGGATTGGTGTGATTCGTTTTAATTCAATGCTTACGCTTACATACCGACACAATCGCTATATTTTTCAGATATTTTTCTGTGCCGTCACCTCTGAATATAAAATTGTTGAATAAAAATGGAATGTGATGGCATTGAATCAAAATACCAACACTGATTACTTCGCGAATAGCCGATATATTTTTGGCAACCTCGAAGGGACGAACGGCAAAGGCGATTAAAAAGATTCGTGGGCGCCGACGGGAAGTATTTTTTCATAATAATATGGTTAGAGGAAAACACTTTCCCAAAGTAAATGATGACTGATGCTGTCCTCCGTAAGGCCTAACTCTGCAATTCAGCAGTTATTTTCGTTATATGACATATTTTTTGAGCTAAATTTCGTGTTTTTTTTTAAATCGTACAGGACGTGAATATAGTCATTTTTACGATTGAGGTCCCCATACTCATTCCCATAAAAACGGTTTGTGAACTTCAAATTTCAATCTGAAGAGCGCGTTGTAAAGGGGAAGATTGGGACCATTCCTCCCCTAGCTAGCAACCCTTTACTCTCAATGAAAATAATGATTTTGAGGATGTTTTTTCACTGAAATGGGCACGCTACCACGAAATCGACTCATATTGTCCCACAACTGTAACTAGTGGATAGAGCACATCTAGTTCCATCATCCGTGATGGATTGGCGGGTAGCGATTCGCTACTAGCGAAGCTATCAGTCCTATTTTATAGTCACTTGAAATTGAGCATTTGAATATGAGAAAATCTTATGAAATGTAGATTGGTACACTACAGCTACCCGATAGACTAAAAATTTGGACCGTTCCCTACGAACAGTCGAAAGCCTGTCTAAAAGTGTACCATCTGTGAAGTTCCAACGTCCCCAGGACCACTCCTTCTGGATTTAGAGTCCTACAAATACTAAAATGTAGTATTTCCCATACAAAATATGTTATATTTAGAGAGACCGTTTTCAAGAAGGTATGCCTTTTTAAAAAAAAATCAAAACGTAGTTAGCTGGGTGGGTATATAGATTATTTTCGTAGGTAATCTACATTTTGTAAATGTAGATTATACGTGGTAGATTACATCAAATTCGTGTGTAATCTACATGATTTGTAGATTATGGGATTTTGAAAAAAAATTAATGATTGAATCATCAGAATTCAGAGTTGAAATAAAAAGAAATTAAATTTTATTGGTAGAAAATTGATATGACATTCATGAAATTATTTATTCGGAAACAAGTTTTCAATCAGCATCTTCATCCATATCGCTTTTGTCGATTAGTTCATTGTTTGGGCGCAGTGTAAAGTATACATTAGCCAATCTTTCCAATGTTTCGGTTGAATGTCGGCTATGAATATCAGTATGGACATCAGGGTGTCTTAGAGTAGTGAAAATACCAAAAGTTCTCAATCGATAGAGAATCTATCAAAATGTCGCTGGTGAAAATTACAACTTATTCGGTGTTGGTCTCATGTCTCCCGAAAACTTTGAAATTTTCGAAATATAAAAGAGGAATTATGGCTATCTATTATAGTTCACTAAGAAGAATACGTCACATTTTGTTTGCAACGTTTCGTCTTATTTTCCATACAAATTAAAAATGACCAGATTTTCAAAATAGACTGC
>GL501515.1:417813-428732 GCA_000149185.1 Mayetiola destructor
GAGAGAGAGAGAGAGGCAAAAAATCATTAAATAAGTAAATAATTTGCACAATTTATTTCATTTATTTTTTCTGAATGATGACACACCAATTTCCCTGATCATAGTAACTTTTTACAATTGAAATGTTGTCGAATTCGTTGCAAATTTTTTCTAATTCCCCTTCCACAAAAACATGGTAATATCTCAGAAATGTTTTTCGATTATCATCCATCGAATCATTTTTGTTGTCGTTGGATTTGGATTTTGTTGCTTTCAATTTCCATGGAACCAATAAGTCCGTGTGCTCGAATTGTGTTCGATTCGTATGAACCGGTAATGATAAATTTTCAAAATTTGTCACATCACTTTCTTTTTCCGGATCTTGGTATTTTTTTTGATTTCGTCTATTTTTTTGCTTCAAATAATTCGATTCATTTTGGAGTTGTTGGTTTTTGGCCCAAACATAGATCAATGCCTTCCCTTGTGGCCTTAGAATGCGTATCATTTCCGAAATTGCCTGCTTTCTTCGTTCCTGAAACAAAACAAAACGATCCAATCGTTATGATTTGGGTTCCACTCAATTTGGTGAGTATTGATTGTTTTCTTGCATTACCTCAGAGGCCAAATGATGAACAACTGCAATACTAATGCAACCATCGACCGAATTGGATTTTATCGGAACGGCTAAGCAATCACATTGGAAAACATTGAAATTACGATCATAACATACATTCAATAAACCTTCACTGCGATCACAGCCAATCTGCAGAGAAAAAATTAATAAATTACTTATTAATTCTGGTGTTTCGACAATAACCCATATATTTGAATATCATTTCTTACACCAAACATATCTGAACTGAGTTGCAGATATTTTCCATTACCGCAACCGATATCAACTAAAATGCTACCCATAGACAGACTATTGATAAACTCAAGCACCTGTGGCCATGGCGAATGTCGTGTTTCACTAAAATGATTTGCTATTTCATTGTAAACTTTATGAACATTTTCTAATTCACATTCGGATGGATTCTGAATTGAAGTTGGTTTTTTTGGCTCGGTAATTTTGAGTTGTTGTGCTGTATCACATACAGAAGTATATTTGCAGTTGCAATCTTTACCGGACAACCTATTTTTGGCAAAAAAAAAAAAAATCATTCAATATTCATCTAGATTCCAATTGCTGCTTTGTTTTCACTTCAAAATCTTACCATCGAAAAGTATACGATATTCGCATAGAACGCTGTCTAGTTGTGAGATAATTATCTACATTTCGTACTACATCCATTCGACGTGGAACAATGGCGTGCTTCCAGCCATATCGAGACTCACCCGATAATATCAGCAATGAACGTCTTGGCAATGATATCGATGCATGTGCAGTATATACGTTGCTATCGTTTATTTTGGGTTTACGGAACTCCATCACGATATCGTTAGCTAATGACAGTGAAACAATTTTATCGGTGAATGCGCTATGTGTATCAACATGAGATGGAATTCCTTGGCCAACATTATATTTGTTCACTGTTAGCTGCTGTGCACCTTCAATAATTCCCATATTTGGATATTCACTGCTTAATCTGTTCCAAATCAATGCACATTCGCTTGGGATTGGATCAGTCAACGGATTTGATGCATCAACATTATTATTATTATAGCAAAATTCGTATCCAAAATGTTTGACTTGACGATTTTTCAATGCTGATTCAGAATCACTACATTCATCATGCCATTCAATCAAATTTATGAACATATCTTCTTCTTCTTCATTTATAAAATCTTTCAATATAATCAATCCCGGTGGCAGTGGCTGCAATGTGGGATCATTCGAATCGGCTGCCGGTACTGTTAATATGTAGTTTTAAAAAAAGCAGTCATAATCTTGTATCGAATTTCTTGTTTGATAATTATTATCTACCTGATTCGCAATATATCAAATAAATAACGGTTTCATTTTGTCCTAAACGACATTTGCTGTTTGTATTATTATAAATATTAATCGCATCAGAGACACTGGCACAGGTTACGAAGCAATAAGACTTGTTGCGTGGAAGATAATAGTCATGAATTGCACCAAATTTGGTGAATTCATTAATGAGAGCAGCACTGTCAAGACCGGTACAAAGCCCGGCATTGCAAACACATAAATGCTAAAAATTTAGAAAATTGAATTTTGTTTTCTCTAATTCATTATTATTATCAAGTGTAAAATTTAAATACAAATTATTTCTCACCTTGGTGGGATCATTCGAACATGTAATTCCGGCATCGTTAGATATTAAATGTTGTAATCTTTTCAGTTTTCGTTGAGTCTTCTTTTCACAATTTTTTGACCGAACATTTGTAACAATTTCCTCCATCGTTGCACCAAAACTTCTTTCGAATTCATTCAACACAATGTGCACGTTGTGTTCATAGAATGAGTATTTTAAATAATTGTTATCGGTTTATGGCATGTGTCAAATGTTGAAGAAATACTTAATAGGGCAGCCATTTTTCCTAATACACTGACATTCGTGCTCTCTAACTCATAGACGTCTGTCATTTACACGGGGAATTAATTAAACAAACGATCATCATATCAAAACATTTATTTTGGGGCGTTGTTTATCACTAATGCCAATATTGTTTGTCCAATAATTTTTACAAAAATTTACCTTCAAAATATAAATTCTGAATCATAATCTAAATTACCATATTTTTTGAAGAATCAATTGAAATTTGCTATTATTAAAGGGAAAAAATGATAAAGTTTCCGTTGCATTTGTGGCTGACGATAGTTTTAAGCATACTTTTGGTGATTAAGCAATGTTAGCTCAAAAACCAGTGCCGAATTGATTGATGAATTTTGAAAATTAATTTTTTGTTTTTTGTTTTTGTTTTTTTTTTGGGTGAAACTAAAGGTAATGCCATTTGGTGCTATCGTTGTACATCAGCCACGCCCGGATGTGCAGAGGATTTCCATTGGCGTGGTATTGGATATTGGGGCGAACAGTGTCCAGAAGATAATGATATTTGTGTCAAAGTAATCGAACGAAAAGGAGGTTAGTCATTGATTACATAATCTACGTAGGTAATGCGGATAAATTGACAAATTATCATTTTAGCATCCGTAACAATCATGCGAGATTGTTTGAGTACATTGAATAGTGGATACCGAACAGATTTGCCAGCCGATCGCTATGAAGGCTGTAGACCAGCGTCCCAAGATGTTCGTTTGGCCCATTATGTGTTCAATAATTCCATCAAAGAGCTTGACATCCGAAGAGATCATTTCGATTCGACAACATTTTGTTATTGCTTTTTGGATCATCGATGCAATGGATCTGAATCGATTGGCTCTTCGGCATGGACGTATATTGTCACAGGCTTTATAGCTATTATGACTATTGCCAAACTAATTTGATTCGAGGAGGAAGAAGGCCTTTCTAGATTTTAAAAACATTCCAATCAAATATTTCATCTCGCTTCAAATCATCATCAAACTCAAAATGAGATAAATGTTAACGATTCCGTCCAAATGAATTCATCAAAAAATATTAAATATGTATACATATTGTCAGAATAAAAAAACAAAACAAAAAAAAAACAAATGACAACGTTTGCTTTTTTCTCTTGAAAATTAAAAATTTGACTGATTTCACTTCTTGCATAATTTTTATTCCAAAATAATTATACGTGACACAGCGGTTGCTAACGGCAACCATAAGAACGAAAACAATGATATTTAGACAAAAACTCTAAACTTGTGGAGTAATGCTCGTGTTCATCAATTTTCGAAATTACAATATCGAAATAAAATCTTAAGAATGGAATTGGAGCTGTACAGAATTGATTATTGTTCAGTGGGTGCTACGCTTGGCAATTGTTTAACGCTATTGCCAGCTACAAACTATAAGGAACAACATCGGGTATAAAATAATAATAATAATAATCATAATAGTAATCCATGATGATCGTTTGTGTGTGAACCGATTTATATAGGTGGTGGTAGGGGATCAAGATGGAATATTGCAATTATTTTCTATGAAAAAAGATGAGTTGATTGTGCATTTTAAAACTTTGCCATCAGAGAGGATTCAGTGCATTCGGCTTGGGGGTTCAGGTAATAAATAAAATGCTGCCTTAGACACATTAAATAGCGATAATATAATTTGATTTTGGGTTACAGCCAATACAACACCTGATAAGATTTTTGTTGCATCGGATAATAAAGTCAAAGCTTATAATCGAAAAGGCAAAATGTTTTTAACATTTACATCGAATTTAACAGAGCCAATTAGATCGATGTATATTATGGGAAATGATATGATTTTATGTGGAAATCATGTGTACAATCATTATCGTGATTGTAAGGATATTGGATCATATTTGTGCGGTGATACAATTGTAGATGTAGCTGTTTTATGTCCAAATAATGTGAGTCATTCGATTCGGATTGGGTTTTTTCTTTTTCAAAGAAAAAGATATAATAATAATTAATAGAAATTTATTCTATAGGCAAATCGAATGGTTACTATGCTAGGATGTTCAGGCAGAGTTCTTCGTATTTTAGAGCATTGTCGCGTTCGGCAATCCATTGAACTGGAAAGTGTGCCTACAGTTCTACATGTTCCAAGGGGCTATAGCGATCGCTTATTCTGTGGCATGACTGATGGTCGAGTTGTTTTGATAAAATCAGGACCTTCTATTGGTATTTTTAGCCATGAAATAATAATCGCACAAAATGAAGAGTCGAGCGCTGTTACTACTATAGATGCATTTGATTTAACTGGTGATAATAAACTCGAACTGATTGTCGGACGGAGAGATGGAACGGTTGAAGTTTTTATTTTACCAGGCGATGATAATGCATTCGATGCAACTGCTCAAAAAATTTATTCTCAGGTAATGTTGATTTGCGGAAGATCTAATTGATAGGTAAAAAAAAAAATTAAAATAATACTTAATCGTTTAAAAAAATCCGTATGTCTTTAGAATTTCAATGAAAGTATATCTTGTGTTCGGGGTGGTACAGTGGATTTTAACGGATCGTCCGAAATTATTGTTTGCACTTATACGGGAAGTATTTTTGGTCTTAGCACCAAATGTCCGAAAAAAAGTTTTAGTGATGCTACGATCAACAATCCGGAAATTTCGAATGTTTTCGATGGGCGAAGCGAAAAATTAAGGTACACTATTAGAATCTGAAAAACCATGTACAAATTGAATAGTTGTACCAATTCATACATGTAATAGCTATTTGGTATATTTTTATTTTATTCATAAATAATATGAAAATTTATTATGTATTGATCGAACATTTATTATCCAGAGAGGAAATAAGTGATTTGGAGCAAAAAGTACAAAAAGAGTGCGAACGCTACAAATTATCAACACAAATTTTATCCGGAGGATTTTCAGCAATTCCCATGCTGCCCATAAATTCAGCGGTTAGTTTGGTCACATACATTGTATTTGGAAATGAATTTTTTCTTTTGGAAATTCTAAACAGTTAAACCTATCACAAGATGATGCATCATATTCACTTACTATTGAAGCGCCCGCACCAATTGAATTCGCATTATTGCAATCGAACACGCCAATTCAGTTCGTTGATGTAGAGAAAAGTTCGGCTGTGGTCAGTTTCAGTCGATGTGATCCAACAGTAAGCTTATATAGTTTATGTATGATAATAATATTGAATTTTTAATCCAATTGCTATTATATATTGTATATTGTACCAAATAGGCTGGAAACCATTTATTGGCCTCATATCGTTGCCAAGTCGATGTAAATCGTTTAGATCTTAAATTTCGTACAGTTGAAGGGACTCATGGACGATTGCATGCGTTCATAACGCCAAATATTCAGCCCAAGGTGGCCCAAATGAAAGAATTTTTGATTAAACCGCTATCATTGCATATACGAACTCATTCATTCAATGACGAAAGATTCCACAATCAGCTCACACTTAAAGGTTTATTTAGTAATGCTGAGATCCATACTTGGATTAGCAATTGTATACCTGAAGTGCCGGAAAAATTACAATCGACACCGAATGAAAAAAGCGTATTATATTTTAAAAATGTTTTGGTTGACAGTGGATTGATGTGCGAATACACGTGAGCCGCTTAACCCTTTTTTTTCATTTCGAATAATTTTTTGATTCGTATGGATTTTATTTATAGAAAAGGTGAAGCAGTGTTCAAAACCGAGAACATAACAACGATTTCGATAATAAAAGATTTTTTAACAAAAGAGGCAACTAAACGCGGAACTAAAATGGAAATTTCATTAGGCATGACGAAAAAGAGTTATAGTTAGTTGATATTTTTTGAGAGATATTTTTTTTTGGTTTCTTTGCTACTAATTTCAGATGTGAAACGGGAAAGTGTTGTGTTTATGATTAATTTAATGGAAACAAAACTAAAACCGTACATTTTGAATAATAACGAATACCAATTGGTCAATAATCTCATCGATTTGGATCTACAAGATGATTTTGATGTAATCACACTTGGAGCTGAGTATGCGGATGCTATTTCCCGAAAAGATCAAATCATTGAAGCATTCCATGAATCAAAGCATACATTAGATAATTCAATCGCAATCATCGCTAAACTTTATATCGATTTTTATCATTTGAATGGCATTGAGGCGAAACAAAATTTACCGGAAATAAGCAATTTTGTAAAGGAAAATAATTTCAAAGGATTGCTTCAATTCTTCTTTGATGAAAATTGAAATTAAATTCAAAACTTCTTGCTGTATTTATTATTATTAAAACTTTATTGTGCACTGTGGACGGTTTAACATGTTTTTGAAACACACCAAAGTTACATATTCAAAGAAAACACCCTTTCCCTCCCCCTGTCTGTACGGAATTGAATCAATAAAAAGCAATCAATATAATTGTTTCAATATTTTATTTGTATTATTCTATTTCGAACATGTTTTTGGACTTTGATTTAGTGGTCAAGGGGCATAGCATAAATGTATAAATATAGTACTGTATATCATTTCATTTCCGTTGAGTTGGTGGTACGTAAACTTGCCGATTTGTATTGTATCTTTGCTGTTGAGCTAAACAATGGTTAAATTTTCAGATTATTTTGCCGTTTGTTTTTTTCTTCGAAAAAAAAAAAAAAAAACAATAAATAAATAAATAAATAAAATGCTTTTCGATACTAACGCAAGGGATGTGAGTAAGAATTTGTTGGTCGAGCCTTATTTGATGGTGGTATATGTGCATAAGCGGCTGGCATTGGATGCATTTGACCGGCCGGTATACTGGCAAACTGATTGATAGGTTGATGATTAGCATCAGTTATCGGTAAACAGTCACCATGGAGAATCTCTTCAAAATTTCCATATTCAAAAAAATGAACGACACATGTTTTGTCGGTCACAGCCTGAATTTCAGCATTATAATATTTTTCATCTTCCCAATATTTGGCCAAACAACGATCACCGACTTTAAAATTCCATGGCTGTATATAAGCCGGTTGAAGAGTTGGTGCCATATTATATAGCGTTGGAATTGATGTATTGATAAATTGATTTGACTTTGGACCTTGAACATTCTGTTGGACTGGAATAATTGAAATATTTGGATTATGGTTCATTTTCATTTGGCATCCTTTGTCTATTTTCAGAAAATAAAGGAATTAAAAGGATTTCATTCAATGAAATTGATTCAGCATATTCAAATATTGGAAGAAAAAAAAATAAAATTAAAAAAAAAATATTTACTTCCGTTGACATTATTGTTGGTAATTTTTTGATCATTCATCTGCGTTTTCAAAACATTCATTGCAAATTCGTTGGTTTCACGGTTTTGGAAACCCATAATTTTGTATGGATTATAAGGAAAACGTTTTGCTTCCGGAAATACATCTTCAAAATGAGATGCCGGCGTACGCATTGGTACAACATTTGATTTTTGTGAATGTTGTTTAATTTCTGGATTTATTTGCATGTTTGCCGTTGATTCGATTATATTTTTCATAGCTCTTGATTGATCCACATTTCCTATTGTATTTGACTGCTTCGTATTCTGAAAAATTAATTATTATTCAATTAAAATAATAATAAAATAACGGTAAATTTTTTTTGTTTTTGTTATTTTGTTTGTTAATTTAATCTAATATTCCGAAATTAATACCGGCTGAGCTTGATGCTTTTGTGAAAAGGGTGGATCTGTTTGAGGTGCCGAATATCGTGCTCCTTTTTCAGCTTGCTGATTTACATTATTACTATACTGAGTCTTTGATTGCATTGGTTTCGATTGATTCATTTTATTTTTCAATTGTTGTTGTTGTTGTTGTTGTTGTTGTTGTTGATGGTATCCAGTCCTTTGGGATTGCTGATATGACGAATGATTTGCAGGCCTTTCATTCGAAGATACGTCATGCTCATTCCATTTATTGCGAACAGGATACGACCCATGCGGATATGTCTCATGCTTTTTCTGTCGATTAGCAAAGCTTGACGAGATATTATTTTCAAATTTAGATGTTCGTTGATTGTCCTGCAAATATGGTATTGAATCTCGATGATTTGATGATTGTGCTTTGGTACTCATACTCGATGGATTATTATTATTATTGTTTGCCGTCAATTTGCGGGTATTCGGTTGTTTTATTGGTTGTGGTTCAACATCTGGAATTTTATCGGACAGAAAATCGAATAATGATACTTTTCCAGATGGTTTGGTCGGTGGCAGATCGTCCATTTTGTGTCCTCGGCGTGAATTTGTCGATACTAATTCATTCGATTGCCTTGACCTTTTATTATCCGTGTCGGTGTTTCGTTTTTTTAGATGGCTCATTGCTCGCTCCAAATTGTTGCGTGCAATTTTAAGCGCTAATTTTGCTTGCTCTTCGCTGTATCCTTTATCCAAAATTTTCTTCAAATTATGATCCACCAGCTGACGATTATGTCCACCAAATGATTTTCTCAATTCACCTTTTGCACTTGCTTCGGCTATAGCATTATTTCGTGATGTT
Source organism: Mayetiola destructor (assembly GCA_000149185.1). Lineage (NCBI taxonomy): Eukaryota > Metazoa > Arthropoda > Insecta > Diptera > Cecidomyiidae > Mayetiola > Mayetiola destructor. The sequence continues at coordinate 426,789 of GL501515.1, forward strand.
AAAAATTCATTCTCTTCTTTTGACAATTCTTTTGCTTTGGCTGGCGCATCTAAACTTTTGAACATTGCCTCGTCGGTGCCTTTAATTTTAGCACCGAATGGTATCCATGGCGGAGGAATTCCCTTAAGCGATTCTCCGGCACCTCTTTTCGAACTAATTCCCACGATCCCATATTTGCTGAGAGCACGAACCGTTTCCCATTTTTCAAACAGCGCTTGAACATGACCACCCAAAATACTAATATTTTGTGGTGACAACGCCAAAAATCCTTGGATTATTTTGATCGTATTTTTTAGCAGAACTTTTGTGCCCGGCGCAATATTTATATTAAATGATGGTAAATGTTCCAAATCCAAACTCGAACATACAGTTTGTCCATCGGTCATATCAATTTGTAATAATCTTGGTGATGTTTTGGATTCTTGGTTAGCTTTCGGTGCTGAAACATTTTTTATGTTTATAATTTGTAATACAATACCGCTGGCGGGCAAATCGACTTTAGATGATTTGGATATTTCATTGGGAAGACCACCATTGGTAACCAATTCACGCAAATCATACTAAATAAAAAAGAAAATATTAATGTTAATTTTGTCAGCGAAAAATCATCGCATTGTTCGATTAGTGTTGCTTAAATAGTTTCTGGTGAATAATGACAATCAAATTTAAATTGGAATTTTTTCCATTTCACATGAATCTGAATGTTGAAATTTGAATAGATGATAATTCGTTGCAAATAAATACACCAGTGAAACATTCAATAATTGTTGTTTGTCATTAATTATGTTATTATTATAAAAAATACTAACGTCTATGGCACGCTTCTTTAACTCTTTCACATCACAGACTACACCATTTTCACACAGTTTTTTTAGACCTTCATCACTGATGAACCTACATTTTGATTAGCAGAGCATATCATCAAATAATTGTGGCCATTGATTATTTAATTCAATTTTGGATTATTATTTTTGTTTTGAATTAATTTCTTACCAGCCTTCTTCTTTCAATTTTTGCAAAACAGTCGCCGCCATGTTAATGTTTAATGTTTACGAGAGATACGATGTCTCTTTCAGTTCTGTTTGCAAAGAAATCTTCATACTTGTGGGTGCATGTGTATGTGTGTGAGTGTGTGCCTTGTGCGTATTATGCTACTTAACTGAATTGTGCTCCAATGACATTTCTTTACATTATAAGTACTAACTACACATCTATGGTATCCCAATATAACTTTCGGTAGCTGTAGAAAAACAATCTTTTTCAATAAAAATACAATTTCAGAAGATCACTGAAAACATTACTTCATTCAAATTCGTTTTGGTTTGCAAATTGAAAATATTTCTTAAAATAAAATTCAACCGTGTAAAGTACTCAATATGAGTGTGTTTGTATGTTTACATATACAAAACCTTTGAAACAGAATAGAAAGATTAAAGATTGATTGTTAATTTCCCGAACAATTTTACAGCAGCTCCATCTCTTTAAACTACCTAGCAATTATGAACGTCTTCTGTACATTGTTGGAAACTGTGCGCGTTTCGTTTTGATAGAACAAAAGAGAAACAGGATTTGAATCAGCTTAATTTTGTTCATGAATCGACCAACATTACCTTATTGATTGGGTTCATAGGAAATATAGAGAGAAAATACACTGCCAAGCTGAACTCGGTAGTAGTGCTTGATGTGCGGTATTATAAATAGTATAATTGGAAACAAAAATTGAAAAAAAAAAATTTAGAAAAAAAATTTCAAAAAAATAAAAAATCAAAAATATTTTTCCAATGGGGGACCCTTGGGTAATATTTTTTTTTGTTTTAAATTTTCGTGTTTTTACACGTTTCTGACCATTTACGGTCGATTGGCGCAAAAAAAAAAAATCAAAATGACAGAAAAAAAATTTCGAATGCCTATCCCGGGACCGGTGTGGGGTCTAGGGCCAAACAA
>GL501515.1:434541-468987 GCA_000149185.1 Mayetiola destructor
TTTGATTGAAGGATGGCTAGCAAGCGAGGAAAATGCGTATTTAATGCAGTCTTGGAAATAAATATCCCTTCGTTAAAAATTTATGCTTATTTTCTTTACAAAAATTTGTACTTATTTATACTTATTTTCTTTGATAAAAATATATACTTATTTTTGCCGACTGAGAGTTGGTATCATTATGCATAGCCCATCATTGGTGGCAGCTAGAGCTCTGAAATTTTGATATAATATTTATTTCTTGAATATCTTGAGACATGTTTTTCTATTTTGGCGCTAGCACCCCAGGAAGCCCGGTTTCTAGCAAAATAACAAAATTATATGGAGAGACTCAATACTCAATACCTTGTGTCCGAAAACTACGATTTTATTAAAATTTTTACAGGAGACGTAGTTTTTAACAACATTTCGATTTTGCATAGTGGCGATGCTGGTTAAACCTCCTGGAGGGTAGCTCTAGTACAACAAATTTTCAAAACTTTAAATTTTCATGGATTTTTCCATTCCGATCATTTTATTTCGAAAATTTAGAAGTGGATTTTGTTCAAATTTTGACAGGAGACGTATTTTATAATGACATTGATATTTTTCATAGTGGCTGTGTTCATTTATCCTCCTGAATAGCTTTAATACCGCAAATGTTGAAAAATAATCTTCCTCGCACTTTAGATTGACTTATTTCACAAAATGATTATTTTGATCGAAGTCGCCGATTGCCCGCGAATTATGCACATCGATATTGCCCGATCAATCATCCAAAAATATTTGAGTGCAGAAAAAAATAATAATCAGCAGCTTTTCATAATCCATTCATTTAAATTATTCATAAAAAATAGATTTTTTTGAAATCATACATCAAGCGTTACTTCCAAGTTTCTTGGCAGTGTTTTTTTAAATGAATGCATTTTATTATGTATTTCGGTGAGTTAAAGTCAATGGGTCATATAATAATATAATAATATAGCTTGTAGCTGTCGGTAACCTTTCACATTCATGAGATCGTGAATTTTCATGTTTTAAAAACTAATAAAATTAATGGGTATCGTTTCGAAATTCCACAATCGATCTGGAAACGTTATATCCTTTAAGCGTAATGCATTCCATTTCGATCAATTTTATCGGTCTATAATTTTCACAGTTTTTTTTTTCTTCATATTTGATTCAGTAATAATGGAGTTTTGACATTCAGACAAGTGCTTAGACTATGTGTCTCATCCCCAATAGGAATTCTATTTATGCGATCGATACACGGACAAGACGATGCAATATCTTCACAAACTACCGAATTGCTGCGAGACTTTCGAGGACTTCCTTCGGAAATGACTTCAAACGATATATCGTCGCTGTATCTGCAAATCAAATGAATCGAAAATTTTGATTATTATTATTCTTGATATGAAAAAGTGTTTTATTAAGTAAGATGTAGGCCGCCCACCTGTATCGATAGTTTTCTAACTGATTACCAACGGCAAAACGTAGCTTTTTTGGTGATTCTAGACTCGATGATCGCGCTAATGAACGCAATGTAATGTCACGACTTTTTAATGAACTTTTCGGTCCAACATTCATGTTTATATTTTTTAAAGCTTGTTGCAAGCTAGCTTTAAGTAGTGCTCTTGAGCCTCTTCGTTCTTGGCGCTCTTTGGTTCGATAATCACACGCATAGCTATCTTCACCGAGTAGCCAATATGTGAGTTGATCACCTTTTCCTTTCATGGAAATGATGCCCCGTTCCTAATTTTAAGGCGAAAACGAATCACATAATTGACCGGTAACAATCAGAATGAATCACTGCAATTGTTTACCTGAAAATTGTAACCGCCTAATTTTTCTAGCAGTTGCTTACACGTATTGCTGCAATGTATTTTTAGTGGAGATCCAGTCGACTCCATGCGTGATGTCGTATTTACGGTATCACCGAATAGACAATAGCGTGGCATTTTTAAACCTACAACGCCTGAACAAACTGGCCCCGAATGAATCCCAATGCGCAACAATAGTTGATCATCGGGTCTATGTCGTATTTTAAACTCAGATACCGCACTTAATAAATGCAGTGACATTGATGCTATTTCAGCAGCATGAATGATACCATTACGTATTGGCAAACCAGAAACCTTGGATGATTATCGAAAATATACGATCAATGGACTGATTATTATTATTATCATTATTAAAGCAATGTTTATTGTATTTTTTTTTCTTTCTTCAAATTACCACCATATAAGCATCTCCAATAGTTTCGACTTTGTAAACATCATAGTTGCCAATGATTGAATCAAAACATGTATATAAATCATTTAAGAAATCAACCACCTGAAGGGGAGTACTTTCGGCACACATTGATGTAAAACCAACAATATCACTAAAATAAATGGTAACCTAAACGAATATAGAAAATAAAATTTGATGATTGCCTAATTATTGCAATTAACTACAATATTTACCATATCATAGGTTTCCGCTTCGACTTTATTTCCCTTTTTCAATTGTTCGGCAACGGGACGTGGCAGCATTTCCAACAGCAACGCTTCTGTTTTCTTCTTTTCTTCTTGTAATTGATCCGTTCTTTCGTCGACCAACTGTTCCAAATTATTCGCATATTTTTCCATCATTGCCATCATGTTATCGAATATATTTGGTCGCATTCCCTTTCGCAACGGTCTTAGTTTTGTTCGAATCGTTTTGAAATCAGGTCGATCTTCTGGTTTTTCTGTCCAACAATCTTTCAAACATTCACGTACACAATCGAATGATGAATCAAGTGGTTGTAACGGAGGTCTGAAATATAATCATTTTTAAAATGATATAAAAAAAAATACAACCATTTTTAATGTATGTAGATCAATGCATGTATGTATGAATGTAATGTACCGAAATGGTTCTCCAGATTCAACTGGCTGAAGTACTTTTCGTAAACATTCCATTGGAGTTATTCCACTATCGCCAAAAGGTCCATGCCTCGTATGAATTTCATATAAAACAATTCCAAATGAATAAATATCACCTTTTGGCGTACCGAGCACCATATTTGCTGGGCCAGATCGAAGCAATTCCGGAGCACGATACAAAAGCTCTGAAAATAATACGTAAATGATTTGTTTTAGGTTTTCGATATTTTTTATCATTTACTACACTGGGTGGCCAACCATCTTTTGGTTTCTTTTTCAAGAATGCTATTACTCAGTAAAAAGAATTTGACGTTAAACGCACTCATTTCGACCAGTCAAAGTTGAAATATCGGACACGACTTCAGAACAGTCGACTACGTTAAAGTTCGACTGTGTACCGGTCGCCAAATTCATTTCATACCGACCGTTGTACGGTCGAAAATTGACATAGTCGACTCAGTGAGGGTAATCAATCTATATGTCTCCATTGCGATTTTTTAGTAATTCACCGATGATAGCACCATCTAAGCTCTATATACGCTATAGAAATTTATATTCATTCATCATCCACCGCGTACGTGTTTTTTGTGAATGAAGGTTAGTTACAATAGCGTATATAGAATTTAGATGGTGCTATCGTCGGTAAGATTTTTTAGGCAATGGATACCGACACTGAGTCGACTGTTCTGAAGTCATATCCGATATTTCGACTTTCACCAGTCGAAATGGCCCCACACAGTATCATAGAAATGGCTCAATAAATCTACTTACTTTGACATTTTGCAACCATATTTTGAACATCGGGTGGCTCATCTGCTCCATTTTTGAATGCCTGTAGTCCGAAATCGCTAAGCTTTACAACCCATCTTGAATCGATCAGACAATTTGAAGAACATAATGAACCATGATACTTCAACGGTGACTCATGTAAATATATCATTCCTCGAATAATATCCGCAATCAATGATGCAATAAACATATTATCTAGTTTAACGTCTTCATTTTCGAGCACATCCTGCAATCCCGTTTCAAATGTTTATTCTCTCTTCATTCATACAAAATGAACAAAAATTCAGATAAAATCAAAAATAACCAACTTTTAAGCTACCCCGTGTACAATAATCGGTTAGTATACATATGTGTGGTGGATCAGTACAGGCACCAATAAATGCACATATGTTATCATGGCGTAGATCACGGACCTAAAAAAAAACAACAAAAAAAAATGTCACCTCGTGAATGATAATTGACCACAGTGGAGAGATTATGATTGTTGTACCAGTTTGAGCTCTTTCTTCATTTCACGTGTAATGTCTATATTCTTTTTTCGAACTGTTTTGATAGCATACAATTGGCCCTTGTATAAACCGATCGGTGTGAAAATAGTCGAATAGCGAAAATCGGCATCAGGATTTGAACTTAAGCTAACTTGACTAGTACGTATGAGCGGATGAGTCGCCTGGATTTGGATTGACAGAAAAAAAAATTATTCATCAAATACGCCAACTACAGAACAAAATGTTCTTAAGCTAAACACTTCATCATGCCATTTATACGAAAATATAAATGAGATCAGGGAATAACATCGCCTTTATTTCCAAGCGCAATGGTTGAACCGAGTTTTTTTCTCGGTCGTCGGATTTGACTAATGTATTAAAAAATAATTCAAAGGGCTAATTCATTGGATGGGAATTAGCGTTTTGAATTTTTTTTTTGGGACAAAACTGACCAATCCTTTTGAAGTGTTATGTATTTAGAACACAAAAACAGGCATGTTTTATTTAGAACACAATATTATTTGGATATGTAAATATTTTTAATAGATGCTTACTCTAGTTTGCTTTTGGCTAACGTTCTCTTTATCCGTTTCATGCAACTGTATCTCCTTGAAGTCCACTTTCCACAATAAACTATCCAATTCCTGTTCATATTTCCAATTTCTATAAAGCACTAATGATACAATACCTAATAACAGCAGTGCACCACCAGCGATAGCTGCTGTTATTTCTCCAGTGTGACCTACATTAAATTTTATAAAAAGCGTTATATAGTTTAGTCATTTAATTTTTTAGCTCGAATTTCATTCTGTTTTTTTTTCTTTTCTTTTCTTAACTTTTAGAGCACGTGCCATTAAAAATGTATAAATGCAACAAATGTGTTTTTAAAAAAGTAATGTACTCATTCGCATGTAAATACTATGTACTGTGGACAAATATGAGTAAGACTCTTTTTTATATCAATGTAACCAGCTGATTCAATTTAATTGAAATTTTGATAAGTTGCCATAACCATTTTCCACTAATTGTCAAAATTTGATTTGACATTTATCAATTTAGATCTCGAAATAATCCATCCACCGTAATATTTAATTTTGAAAAAGTCCTACTATGAATTAAGGTCATTTCACAACAATCAATTTATTATTAAGTAGTATAAAAAACTTTTTTGCAATGCAATTCAACTCACTTATACATTTTTTTCCATGAAATCCACAATTGGGTTCAGCGACTGGTGGTTTACCGCCGACCCACAAAATTTTATCAAATAAATGAAGATCCTGTTCGAAGGAGAATATAACAAATCATTCAGTTACTGTTTGTGAAAATTTCCTAATTTTTTTTTTTTTTTCAAACATTATATTGGTATAGTTTCAATCTTTACTCTGGTCGACCACTGAAAAAAGGAATCTCACCTGAAAATTTAGCTTTCACATCGCAATCATTTGAAGTGTTCGAGTTATATTGAGACAAAAAATAATAATAATAATAATGGAAATATGAATTTGATTAATGACTGATTAGTTTGAATTGATAAATGATCCATTGACATGAATAATTTTGCATGCATTGCACAATTTTAGTGGATGGAGATGAGTGAACAGCGAACACACACAATAATTGATACTGTTTTTGATGGAACGTTTCGTATCAACGATTTTTTCTTATTTGCCATTGTAACATACATATACAGTGGAACTTCGATTAACCGTCAGGCACCGGACCGACCACCTGACGGATAATCAAAAAGACGATTAATCGGAATCACATAGGTAAATTTTTGATTTTGATGTAGCCAACATTTATGTATACACAATAACTGAATGGCATTACACAATCGTTTTGACCGTCAAAGGAAGAACAAGTGTTCTTTTTTCATTTCAAAAATGGATCCAAATGAAAGAGAAGAATTTGTGCATTGCGAAGTCAATGAAGAAGCAAACAAAATAAAAAACTGAAATTATTTGAGATGACGTTTAACTGGAGTGACGGTTAATCGGGTGACGGATAATCGAAGTTCTACTGTATACAATAAAGTTCCTCTAAAAGGACCACTTTGGTCGCTGACCAATTGGTCCACAAATGAGGAATGGTCCTTTTAGAGAGTGATCCTTTTATAGAGACTTTACTGTATTCAAAATGATTCATCGTTTTATAAGAAAAAAAAACCTTAACGAAAATTAATGAATGATGATTAAGGAGATTACTTTAATTTTCAAAAAGATACACCACTTTCTATGTTATCTAACTACTTGAATCATACGGATTCTTTGTAATATACGATATGTCAGATTTCCGGGTAATTCCTCTCATTTGTTGTTTGAAACCGAACATGAAAATTTATCCTTCAAAAATACATAAAATGTATTCGAACTCAATGATTAAACTAAAAAGCATTCTTCATAGGTGTAGTGTTAGTGCTAAATGTTATACGTTGCTAATAAGTCATTGGCAAATATGATAAAAATCATCAAAGCTTACCGGTATATGATGTTTATCTGGTATGCTAAATGTGCCGATTGGATAAAGTCCATATGATACTGACAAAATACCATCATCATCACGATGTTTTTTCTGTAATCCAAGTACCGTATAATTTCCTGCTGCATCTCCATTCTCATCGATAAATGTTTGGTATCTATTCAGGATTTAAATGAATTCCAATTACAATCAAGTAAAACGGCGTTGATAATAAAAAAAAAAATAACTTTGAATAAAGTTTACCCCATCGCACTTAAGTAGCTACTTCCCTTCAAATACTGTACAATAGCTGTACCATTCCGTGGATTTCCATTTGATTCAAGAACTTTGATCAACGCTCTCGAATATAAATGAATGGCATCGTATAAATACGCAGCTTCTGCACGAATCTTATAAATACTTAATATTATAAGAAATATAATAGTTAATTGCTCAATCGACAAAATGAGTCTACCTGTTTTGTTCCACCAAATAGTCCCACGGGATTCGGATAATTAAATGGCGGCAATTCCATATAATTGTTTACCTGCAAACGATATAAGATGATAATGATTGTAGATATCACAGACAAAAAGTTGGTCACGAGACAGATGTATTGTAATCGAATAGTCCGAGATCGAACAAAAATTTTAAGATTTTTTCCGATTTTATATTAGGATGGCAAAAACGCTGGAATTTACGAATATGATTTATCTTTTGCGTTTATAGCCATAAAATCTGATCCAAAGAAATTCTTTATTTTTCTTTTTCAAATGAAAATAAAATCACGAATAAAAGAAATGTGTTTTTAAGACTTCAAGTGGCAATTACCTGCTGGGCAAATGTTTCAAAATTATTTGGCGGTGAAGGCACAATACCCAAATAGGATTTGAATGCACTTATGCATTCATAGTCTGTTTTGTCCTGTAGTAAGCCACGTAGATATTTGTCTGGTGTGCTTGCATCATATTGTTCAATATCAATTCCAACGACAAAATATTCACCCTCATTCAAAAGTCCTTTACGTTTTAGACTTATCATTAAGCCAACATGTTCATAATGATGTCCCAATATGACGTATACTTTATTACATTGAATGAATTTATAAGTAAAACAATGTTAACAATCAAATCGTTCGAATTTTTTTCTCCACATTATACATGTATATTGTAAATGTCTTACTTCTTGTGTCAGCATACGTTCGTTCGACCAATTCATCAAATGGATTTTTCATGTAACCATGATGATAGACTGTGTTCCATGTAAGCGTTGTATGTATTTCGATACCAGCCATTTTTAATGTGAGTAAAACTGTTTCAGCTACAGCATTGAAACCCTCACTTATTGAATCTAAATAAAAAAATGTCACCTAATTGACGGAAAAATTCCGTTTACAATGAGTAACATTACGATTTCATTATTGCAATAAAATAATTTTAGTATTATTTAAATTTCCAAGTGAATTGACTATGCCATTATTATTAAAGGCGACGTTGAGCGTTGGTAGTAACGCAGATATGGAGTATGGGCCATGGGCCAGAGCTTTTTTGCTGTGTTCATTTTTTTTTTTACTTTTTGATATGGTAGGAATCTTAAAGTTCAGAAATTGCATGAATGATCAGCAATACCCTTGGTATTGCTTCAATGACAAATGAATTTCTATACAAAACTTTGATTTGTGCCATTTGACGACCATATGCTATTGCTAAAGATGTCGTTTGAACATCGATTCCGACAGAAGGAATTGAAGCTCTGCTGTTTACTTTGTTTTTGCTTCAGAACGTTTTTGATGGCATACCAAAGATTCTCTGATTGATAACGATACTCTACTGTTCCTTTCACCGAATTTATTTGGCGCAATGAATGTGAGTTATGTTTATTTAAAAACTCCCATTATGGAATCTTTGATCAAAATTTGAAAAAAAAAATAATCACAGCAAAAACTAGAAGGAAACTAACAGACAGAGTCCCACGCTGAGTTCGATTTTTTTTTTTATATATTCGGTGAATGGTAATAGTTTTGCTCCGATTATTTGTTATACATTCGGTATTGGAAATTGGTCGTTTTCCTTTGTTTTGGTGTCATTTTAACACTAAGTTTCGAATATCAATTAAACTCATACGATTAAAATGTATTTTATTTTTCATGTACGTACCTGAGTCCAATTATAAGCCAATAATAATGAAGCCACCGATTTAGAGATCTGTGTGTCCGGTGGTCGGGTTCGGGCAAATGTTGGAAAATCTTTTTTTTGTGATGTCTCGTGATGAGTACAAAACTGTTGCCATAAAAGAAAAACATAAAGAAAAAGCAACAGAATAAAAAAAAAAATACTGAAATAAATTGTTTGAATGAACATAGAACAATGAACAGCATAAAGGAAAATATATTGTCTGTGATAAACGCAGCATGTTGAAACCTATAAAATCATTCAAGTAATAACAAATCAGCGGGACAAATAAATTGATTTCTTACATGTCCAGAGTGTTTGGAATGCATAGAAAATAGAATATACTCATGCGAATGACTAAAAAAATACACAAAATACACAAACACACACACACACACACACACACAAATCGGCAGAAATGGAGATTTTGGAATCGAAAACCTTTTGAAACTATCAAACTTACATATGATATCATGGGTAAGTTAAAAGCAGCTGCCATTCTTCCTTCATGGATACACGTCTCTTGTGGACCAATATAAGCAAAAACTTTATCAGTCCATAATGCTGCTGTTTGCCGTATACTCGATACTTCTTCGCCATATGTTTCGGCCACTGTGAAATTCAGCGAATGGCCCATATCTTTTAGTTTTCCACTGTTGTTTATTTCATTTACAGCCAATGATATTGCACCCGATATCATTAAACCTGCAATAGAATATACCATTGATCATTGCTCACATTCCATGGATATAAAATATCAGCTAAAAATATTTCGGATTAAATGCGGGCTAGCTTCGTTTTGTTCCCTTATGAGTTCGTTGAGTATACAAATACCGAGTGATTCATATATCATATTCAATGAATAATAACGATCAGTAAACCGTGACAATTTTTCCGGCTTCCCCCAAAAAGCTTTTTGACTCCTTTTCAGCATTGTGCGGAAAAATTTCGAAATATTCAAAAATGAATCTTTCTGTATATATTAATGCAAGCTTGAGGGTTATTCCCTGACAAAATGATGCAAATTTTCACTTTGTAGTATTTCAATTGCAACTTCGAATTCGAAGAAAAAAATAATAGAAATGGCTGAATTCCTATGAAAGTAGTATTCCATGCAATTACCAAATCAAGTGACAAACATTTGATATGAATCTATCGATTCACAATAGTGAGTTCATTGCACTGTTGGTGAAATAACTGGAGAATGATTTTGTGATTGCCATATGATAGAAATGGAAAGAGAGAGAGAAAAAGAAACCAAACTTGCGAATACAAAAATCGATTCATTTAAAAATAAGATTGGAGGATATTTATTGCTTTCATAAAAAAATAATAAATAATAATTATTGTGGATATGAAGCGTCGGTCAAACGATTGAATTTTGTACATTCACAAATGGTAGAAAACATTGAATATTCCTTTCAATGAAACTAATAAATGATTACCGTACCAGGTTTTGCATATACCAGATCTCCTGTCCTTCGTTGCGATCCCGTTAAATAGCCTAATGTAAACACTTCACCAGCAACAATGACACTTGCATAAAACCAAAAATAAATATAAACAAAACCAGCAGATTTCATGTTCGATATCATGTGTGAGTTGAATTTCAATTGCTGTTCACATCTATGCTTTTTTGAATCAACAATTGGATAAGTAAAAATGCTTTCGCTGTTCGATATTTTCTTCGACACGGATAAATCACGGAACCACCACTTGAATTAATTGTATGCTGAATTGCTGTTTGATTCTTTAAATCACAATATGCAACACAGTCAGCTCACATCATAAGCCGGCTACTTTCCATTTTGCTTGTTTTACAGAACATTTTTTGTTTGTTTGTCTTTATGACATCATTAAATCTTCGCATACTTGATTATCATCTGCGAAAGATATTTTAATCTTGATAGATTTGATTCAGTTTGTGCAGTTGCTCGAAATCAATGAATTCACTTTTAGCTCAATTTGTCGATTAATTGCAAAACGAATAACTGAAAAATTTGTGTGCGATAATTGTTTTTTTTTGCCACTTTTTTGATGTCCCCGTTTATCTATTTTTGGTTGATTGCATAATTAAAATAATTTTTTTGTAAACAAAAAAATTTACAGAAATTAAAAGCAAATCCACCAACGACATGATACTACTACTAGTTATGTGGGTTCATATGCAAAAATTCAGAACGTAAATGTCATTTGCGCACAGACTGGATTAAATGAGTATTCTCAAGTGGCTTTGTCATTTCTTAGCATTTGGATATTGAACAGATTGATTGATGTTAATGCAAATAGTTAATTTTTTCTTCTTTTTTTTTTGTCTCCTTATTATGCAGCAAAATTATTGTATATGAATTGCTATTTGATGATTGTTAGACTACCTATCTGAGAAATATATATATATATTCAATAAGTGAATAAAATAAAATTGAATGAATCGCACTTCCAGTGAAGTCAACGACAATCTTACTATCGGGTTGCTTGGTGTTTAGCAATAAATACAAATTGACAATTGATAAGTTTATTCGCATGATTGAATACTCAATTGAACATATGCAAAATGCCACAGAGTAAAATTGACGCCAAAAAACAAAAAACAAGGAAAAAAGAAGAAGAAAAACGAACGGAATTATTTCGAAATTGAATCGGCGGAAACTGATGTGTGAAAACACAATGATCCGATAGAATTTTTCATCGCACAGTAAAACAAAAGAGCCAATCGCACATTAAAAAAGAAAAAAGGTAAAAAACGGCAAATATTTACGTGAAAAAGAAGTGTGATTGATATACAAACATGAATTGAGGGCAATGACAAATGTGTAAATATCGCTCCTCAATAGACGCTATATATATTTTTTTGTCCGTTAAATTGTGTTTGACTATTATTATTATCATTATTATTATTATTATATGGTGTATAAAGATTGGGATTTTTTTTTCTTATTACTATTTCCTTCTAACCAATTAAGTCGAATAATTTGTTTTCAAATTCAACAAAATTTTCGCATATGTATAGATGAGTTTTTAAACTGTTTGCTAAATACTCTTTTGATGATATACATTTTAGCCATCCAAACAAAATATAATTATTCAAAAATGGTATGTATCCATAATATACAATAATCATCAATTGTATTTGCATACATATCGGTGCTATGAATTTAAAATGGGTTTCAACAAATTGATATTAACCAAAATATTATTATGCGTACACTTGACACATTGTATTTCTATCAAAATTCGCATTTGCATACGCTCTTTAAATATGCATTAAGAAAATGTAAATCGAAAAACTGCTCATTTTGCCAATTCTTTGCACCTTTACACTTTGAACGAAAAACATTTCGAATGAATTGCTCTTCGCTAATTATAGCATTTTGATTCAATCAAATATAGCGTATTTTATATATGCATATAATCCATTTGTGCTTAGATATCGAGGAGAGAATACTATATCCAAGAAGAACATCAAAATAAATTGCTCCGAATGTGATTGTTTGTTCATTTGTTTACTCCCCTTGAGATGCGATGTGGGGCCACTGCCTTAACTCAATTGAAAAAAAAAAAAATCGCTTAGATTATACAGATGAGTTTCGAATGGATAATAGGATGACGCATCGTAGATTTTAAAAGTCATTGGCATTCGGAATCGTCTCCGATGCATTAGTTTTTTCGGGGAAATTTCTTTCGGACTTTTAGAGCTTCTGATTGAAGATGTTTCATATTCTATGCGATGCATAAAAACGTATATAAATTTCGAATAAACGGTTATTGAATTTATTTCAAATTTGCATAGATCAATCTGTAATGAAAGAGTATTTGAACGAAAATGAATCCGTTTTTGAATGAAATTCAAGGACAATTTTTTTGGAATCCAATTTATACTCTACACCGAAAATATTGTATCTTGTTTATATTTACTTTATTGTATATTCTGTAAAATGAAACTAAATATGTCAAGAATGACCAAATATACATCGGACACTGTACCGATTTCAAGATCGGTTGTCGGCTCCTTTATTTATAAACATCCCATTCAAATAAATCAACGGTTAAGTACATTTGATATCCTCTTTCAGGCACACTGGTCATCAATTTACAACTAATTTGCGATAAAATATCGAATTTAGTTAAGAAACATTTGATTTCATACAATAAAATGAGCATTTTGCAGCCACACTCTGATATATATCTGATGTGAAGGCAATCAAAATCTAAGATTGTATTTTGGCGATAATAAACATTAAACAGATGCAAGCGTTGAGAATTAGTTTTTCACACAAAAGTGTTCAGCATTCAATGAAAATGAAATCAATCGAATAATTCTCAATGTGTACAATTTAAAGCATTTAATCGGATTGATGATAAAGATCAATTGCTCAGCAATTGCCTTTGAACGTTGCCAGTTGGTGTAGATTTGCTCTATTTTTTTCTGTGTTTTTTTTCTTTATTCTCTAGTTATTTTATTTGCACTCTTCAATTAGTTTCTGTGTTTTTTTTTCTTTTCATTAGAAAGATTCATTCATCACCGTAGTAAATATTGTATTTGTTGTAAAGAGGTTATATGTGTGTTAAACTCCGGTCCATTAAGTCAAACAAATATTTTCGAACACTCCACTTGTCAACAGTTAAATTATTTGCTTGGCTTGTAGGATGAATGGACCATTCGGAACGCACGTCTTTGATTGTTATTTAATTTGTGTTACGTTCGTTTCGTTTCGTTTTTTTTTATCGACATTGAATATTTAAAAACAACAAAAACATTCTATGTAATGCATTTTATTTTTTTCTCTTTTTTTTTTGCTTCTTCTTATTTTTCATAGAACCAAACAAAAAGCATTATTGAAAAATAAGATGAAGTGAAAACTTTACAAAGTAAAACAAAAACTACGGCCTCACACACGTATATATTGCACACTCTTTAGCTTTTTCGTGTTATGCTTAGCATTCTCGATTTGATGACGAAATAAACGAATTTCAATGTCTTGAAACAATGACGACCGCAATGCATCCGTTCGCGTCAAGTAATTTTGTCATACTGTGAGGAAAAATCATGATATCGGAGCATTCAGCTGGCATTTAAAAGCACAACGTACATATTCATGTATATAAATAATTGTATTTTTTTTTTTGCTTTTTTTTCGCTTACTTATGGCTTTCTACATGGTGGTAACAACAGCTATGTGTTTGCTCTGTTCTCACTTCTCTTTTTCATCTCTTTTCAATCTTTCAATTCGAATGTGATGTGTGTTATTTTATTTGTTGTTTTTTTCTTTTATTTCTTTTATTTTGGTATGGCTAGCAATATTCAGTTTTCATTGATTTTTAGTCATATTTTCCATTGTAATTTCGAAACGTTTCAAAAAAGACAATTGCATTATTGCATATGTGCGCGCACGTTTAGCCATTTATACGTTGAATCATTCAGATGAATGATGCGTATTTAATTGAAATGATGGGAACCAATCAGTTTAATACATATTAAATTTTAGATGAAACAGCTTTATTTTTACTTATACAGGGATTTTTCGGACAACTATTGTGTAGTAAACTGTCA
Source organism: Mayetiola destructor (assembly GCA_000149185.1). Lineage (NCBI taxonomy): Eukaryota > Metazoa > Arthropoda > Insecta > Diptera > Cecidomyiidae > Mayetiola > Mayetiola destructor. The sequence goes on from GL501515.1 coordinate 448,889, forward strand.
TCAGTGGCTTTCGAAAGTCGAGACAAAGCTGGAAATGAAAGCAGTTTCTTCATTCGCCGAGATTCAATTAAGTGTGAAACGGAAAGCGTGAATGATGAACAAGGGTGATATATTGCACATAATTGAGACTATAGCATACGACCAATTTAACCGTTGTTCCTTTTGAAAAACATGAAAAAAAAACCATGGTAATTGGTTGACTTCAAATCAATTTGTAAATAATATTCATAAAAACATGTATAAATAGTGGTTAGATTGTATTGATGAAAACGAAATGTGAACCAGTTACATCACAATTAATTACTTAATTTGTTTTATCATTTTCAGATCCTGTAATTTTTAGCCAATGGAAATGGTAAAAGGGAACCAGTTACAATGATTATTATTAGAATAGCGTCTAAAAAAACGTTGGTAAACATTCAACAATAGACGACGCAATTATAATGGGAAAGAGGGCTTCATTGTTAGCTTTCAAAGTTTATTCCATGTACACATACAGTAGAGATAGAAAAAAGCACGAAAACAAGTCGATAGCTATTTTTCTAAACTAATGGTATCAAAGAAGAAGAAGAATAAGAAGAGAAAAACACACAAAAAACTAATGTTTATGTAGAAAAAGACATGTGACCAAGAAACTTGGTAACTATAATCAATTCTTTTCCATACAAATGTAGTGGAAAAGTACAGGAATCAGTCCAAAACCAAAAATCGCTCGAATTTTTTTTTCTTTTCAATTGTGTGCTTGTGAGTGGAAAATATAGAATTGGAGATGCTGTCCACGAAATTGGGTATGTATGTCTGTTTGTCTTTTGGTGCGATAACTTTTCGAGAGACTGATTAAAGTTTCGGAGTATGAGACTCAATAGAAAATTTTGCTCGATTTGAATAATTAAATTTTAATAACAATCTTCATATACGTATGTGTACTTATATACGAGGATATTGCTTATAAAGGGCCCACCGAAAATTAAACTGACGGGAACAATAATAATATCGCCATTGTCACTGTGCAAAAATTTAAATGCCATTCAAATCTGAAAAAAAAACTCAAATGACATCGTAGGTTTTCTTTTCAGAATGTCTCGATCGGAAGGTGAAAACTTTTGATGTTCAAACATTTATGGCACCAGAGAGATCCCGCAGGAGGCTTAATGATGAACTTTGAATACGTTTGCACATGCATTTCAATGTTACCGGGACTCTTCGGCAGCCCTAGTGGAGAATATTTTTTTTTTCCGTCCCGAATTACATCCTAAAAAATATCGAGCCAAAATTTCAACGCTCTACATGCCATAAATCACGAGCAGTCTAAACAAAAATTCCACGATACATTTTGATGATACATATCAAAAAAATTGTAATTTTGATGACAATATAATCAGCAGCTCGATAAATGTACAATATTCTTGTTTGAAAATAAAAATTATCTATACAAATATAATGATAAAAAAAAAATAACACCATTCAACTCAATATGAGCAGCTATGAATTAGTCAACAAAAAATATATTTGTCCAAACTCCAATGCGTATTGTGTTCCGTGTAGATCTATATTTATGTCGCCACTTTTTTTAGAAAAAAAATTATTGCAATTTAAATGTATTTTTTTGTAGTATTTTTTACCCGATATCGGTTAATTCGTTCAAAATATTATGCCATTAACAATACAACAAATATATTTGGCTCGATAAAAACTTTGAGATCATTTCGTTTGATTTTGCACAAAAAATTTGAACTTTTTAAATGAATTTCAGTTTGATTTTGGACTATTTTCATCGTAGGATGGTCTGCAAATTTTCGATAAAAATGAGAGAAATTATCCTTGCGGTAAGTCTTTTCCACTTTTGACACTTTACGAAAATTATTTTAAATCAATCATAAATGAAGCGCTCACTGTCCTAATTCAAATTAAAAATTTAATTCATTTTTCATGCGCCATTCCGCATATTTTTAATTTCAAACGAGAAATATCTTTATTTTGACTTTTTGACTGAAGTTCAAATCAAAAAATATGACTTCTTAAAGGATAGTCATCACAAATTGCGGGAAACGAGTCCCGAATCACGTACGCATTTCATAACAATCAAATTACCGAACTGGTAAAATGAATTGTAAATGATCGGAATACCATTTTCTCTTGATGTTGAGGCGATCCCATTTGTTTGGTTCTTTAACAGAGACTTCACTGTAGATGAATAACAATGTTCGTCGAAAAAATTGATTAGAAGTCCAAAAATACCAATTATTTGTGCGTTGGCATGTGAACATAAAGATTGAGGCTAATGTCACGAACTTCGCATCTTCCTGCGCGTCTAGAGAAATAATAGCTTCAATGTGAACGGCAATGAGTATAAAATGATCTTGTGAAAGAAAAAGGGTTTGCTAATTGTGTGCGCAATGACCAAAGACAACAGAAAGCAAAAAAAGGCCTCACACATAACGTTCCATCTCGGCTGTTTTTATGTGGCCGTTTTTTATCATATCGTTGGTTCATTAGGCAACTCATTCGATGAATTCCAACAAAAGATCACACATCATTTTTTACTCAAAATCACTTCTTGCACCAGTTTAATGAAATAAATAAATAAAACTTGCAAGATGAAAAAAAAAACAGATATTAATATAAAAATAATAAAAAAAAAACGGAGCTAATTAAGCATACTGTCGACCAAATGAAATGATTTCGTACATTGATCTACAGGCGTTTTTTTTTTTTTGTACTGTGTGCATTCACAAATTCATTCATCGGATAGCCAAAAAGTAATGAGTGTAAATTGATGTTAAGAGTGTAGAGGCCCAGAAGACATATAAATTTGAATCACACATTCATCAACACACAAATATGCACAATGCACACGTGAAAATATCAAATGGACACTGAACGATCATTTTTTTCATATCTTTTCTGTTTTCTTTTCTGTGAGTGAAGATGTTATTGTTGTCATCGTCGTTGTTTCGGGTTGTATTTGTGTGTCTCTTTCTTTTCTCATCGTATATTATTAATGTTGTTGTATGCATTGAATGAAAAAGAAAAAAAAGAATAAAAGAAAAACCATTTTGAGTACCGCTCAAAAAACCAAAAACAACTGAGCTCAAATGTTGAGCTTGGCTTCTTGGTTTTTGAGCAATACTCAAAATGGATTTCGATTAAATGCAGAGCCACACAGCACACAATAACAGAACACAAAATATGCCGTGTGTGCGGAGAACATTCACATCAGTGTTAGTTATTCATATTCGTTACGACTTTATTCAGTAGTGTTTCGTATTCTTTGTCGTAAACTCGTGCAATTTGCACATTGCACATCCCGTGGGTTATGTCGCCTTATCAATTTCTCAAATCTATTTATAGTTTGCTGTTTTTTTTTGTCTTTTCTTTTTATTTTTGATCATTATAATACATAAAGAATATTTGGTTACTTTTTTTCTTGTGTGTGTATGTGTGTTTGTGTGTGTGTGTGTTGGTGTGTGTACGTTCGAAAACGGTTCATACGTATTATTCACATAATTTCCAAAAATAGTTTGACATATACTTGAAAGATAAACGTCTCAAAAGAAAAGAAGAATAAGAAACAAACAAAAAAAAAAAAAAAAAGAAAAAGATTGCAAGAAATATAAGAATTAAAACAGTAACCGAAAAATACGTATGGATAAACACATAAGACAAAGATAGAGTGAAGTCTATTGAGTGAATGAACAAATAAAAAAATATATTCAAAGACTTTTGAACAATTCAAAATTATACGAGTGCAAAAAAAGCAAAGAAAATATTGAATCAACAGTGAAACATCGAAAAAAAAGAAAAAAGAATTATAAATATATATGAATTTCACTTTGTTTTAAACAAACAAAAATGAGCTGTGTAAGAAATACATAAGACATCTGAAAAATATGAGAGAATTCTTCCTTTTTCGAAAATAAAGTGAAAAAATAAAATCGAAATTGAAGGTCATATTCCGTTAAATTTGTGCGTATTCCAAATTTGAATTAAAAAAAAAAAAAAAAAATATTCGATTATTTTATTAATATTTAAGTACAGGCATTGATAGTTATAATTATTATCATCAAAATATTATAACAGCAAAAACGACAACAACAACAACAACAATTAACCTCACCACACTTCAAAGTGAAATGCAATTTTATCTTTTGATAATACATTTCGTTTTTCTTTTTCCTGCTTTGTTGAAATGTGACATGTATTTGTACTTGTCAACATGTAGCCAAAATGCTAAAATGTATATATATGATCAATCACTTGAGCGCCTGAAAATGGTATAAAATTCCAAATAATTTGTGTCTCTTTGTGTTAATAAAAGGCTGACACTTATGCCCTGCTCATTCTTATTATTTTCTCAGTTCGATGTATAAACTGCAAGGCCAAATTTTCGACAAATAAATTTTCAAAAAGTGCGTACAATCCAATCCAGATAGTGAATAGGAATTTATTGACAATTTTTTGTTGTTTGTTTTTTTTTCTTTTCGTTTTTAATTTTCGTGTGCCAAACGTAAAATTATTCTATTTGAAATATTGCCTCTGACGGTGATAGGAGCAAAGTTATCACTTTATGTGTTCCGAATGATCTGTTTTTGGTGTGTGAATTCGCCAATTTGATAGAGAAAAAAATAAAAATATCATTACTAATGTTTTTCGCTGTCAAATATTTTCCTAAAACAAAAAAAAAAAAAGACCAAAAATATTTCAATTATTTTTGTTCGGATAATGAATGGCACATCGTGCATTGAATTGAAATTTATTTTGATCGTTATCTCTCATTGGAACATGAAGTTATCATAAAGCAAATGAAGCAAAAATTAAATCCTATGAAAGAAATGACGAACTTTATCATACGTGTTATATTTTCTATTGTTGATGAATTCAAATGAAACTGATTCACAGACGAACGAATCTATAGAAACGTTCGGAGAGCGAAAGAGATAAAACTGTATCAAAGCAAAAAGCTACGAAAAGAGATGTTTTAAAAATAAAATTATCTCTGTACTAAAGCAACATACCATCACTATAATACAGATGAAACGAGACAGAGAATCACCTATCAAACGAATGTGTGTGTACACGCGCTGGTGTGCACCCAATGGGTCAGATGTAATACACAAACATTACAAACACTTGTGATTAACAGCTATAATGTAATAATTTATTTGTTTCGACGCTTCGGGGAATTCGTTTTTTTTGTTAATCGTACACATTCATTTGCTACAAAACATTTTTATTTTGCCACTAATAATGATATGATCGAATGGAATATCGAAGATATTACGAGACAAAATTAAAATATATAACCATAATAAATGATAATTTTATTACGGGCCAAAAAGGAACTTTTAACTTTTATAGATCCCATATTCGTGTGATATTATATTTTATTCATTTTTTTTTTTCGTGTGCCGTTCATGATTGAACAACAATTTCAATGTGTTGTATATGTGGCTAGAGCTAATTGTTGTTTATAACACCTATGTTGTGAAATTTTCTGAGCTAATTAAAAAAGTGACATCTCTTCGCATAGCTATGAACTATGAACTTTCGGCTATAAATTGTTCGAATTCGTTTCGAAGGGCACCACATGTTGTATGCGTTAAAATTGTAGGCAAAAAATATCATTAGTTGGCTCAATTTTGTTTGCAAACATGATCAAATAGCGCGCCCAAGATCGTTTCATTGAATTGTATTTTGAATTGAATCTAATCTTCAAATAAAAATAAAGCACACAGCAATAACAATTTCAACCGGTCTTTCTCCATTTCCATCATATCTCAACGAAATTCACCATTGCTAAACCGAGAAAGAGAGTGAGAGAGAGAGAGAGAGAGAGAGAGAGAGAGAGAGAGAGAGAGAGAGAGAGAGAGAGAGAGAGAGAGAGCGTCTGTTTCAGTTGAAATGACACTTCAATTGTGACAGATCGGACGGTGACATCAAATGCTAATGAGTACGAGTGGTGCGGTTACTTAAGATAATTGAAATTGAAATGAGAATAATTTTAAATCAAACCTCAATTGATCGGCGCATCATTTCGTTTCCTGATCTCAAACACAATAATTCTTTTAAATATTTAAATATTGAATAGTTTCGGCCTAGAATAGCAACAATTCACATTACCAGCCGTACTCAACACTTAATACATGACGTTTACAAAATGATTTTCGATTTTCAAAAAATATTCGAACAATTTCCAAATATGTCCATGAGATTCAAGTGTTCTGGAAACGCTTAAGCATAAAACGGATCACACTCTTTGTGCAACATTTTGCTCAATTCAATGATTTTCATAGAAAAACTGAAAAGAATATCCTACTGCCCAAAAATACTTTAGAGATATTAAATTGTGTAAGGCTTATGGAAATGCCCTACGAAATGTCAAGTAAATAAATTTCAAAATACCTCTCGGTATAAGAGCATCATATCAAATAAATCATCAGACCAATTGAATTTTTTCTTTTTTATAAATAACAAAAGTGTTTTCAAAGAAAATCATTCATTTAGATCATTTGAAATGTTAATTGTTTCCAATTTATTGATTGGAGAGTATTGAGCATATTTCTGTTGGAATCATTTGAACTGTTTTTTTTTCTGTGGGTAAATAGATAATCGTCATTGTACAAACGGGTTTATGGAGAATCGGAAAATGTGGCCCAAACTTTTAGATTTATCAAAAGATGAATGCCGTGGCCTATTGAGACGTTTGGGTAAATATTTGCCTCAAATATCAATTAACATGGTGTTTTAATTTTTAATTATTGCTTAATTTCGGCTCAGAACTGGACTCATATTCAACTGTGATTGGTGCATTTCGAGCGCAGGGAAAACTCAATGAAACTAAAATTAAGATTTTGAAAGACTTGAGGGAGGCATTTCATATATCAGACGATCGGCATAGAGCCGAGATTAGACGTGTTGTTAACGATGAATATCTATCAACTGTAGCAAAAATGTAAGCAATCATAATGTATTCCGAATAAGATTGAATAGTGCAAAAATTATTATCAATATACAAATTCAAGATACATAATTTATAGCATATTTTCCGGAATATTTTTAGGATCTATGGACCGAACAGCGAAATTGAGTGGAATAAAGAAGGCAGTCGACGATATTTGATAATTGACCGAAAACTACCTCAGACTGCTCTCTCTGTCGTAGCGAATAATGCTAGCTACGTGGGCAAAAAACTAAACGAAAGTCTATTAAGTCCAGCGCAAACAACACGTGATCAGCAACCATCACATATTTCACAGAATACAAATGGCGCAGCCAAATTAGTTACTGAAGATCCGAACGATGTAAATTTCTATGTAATTTTTTTTTTCTATTTTTTTTTCGTTTTTTTATTTTTTTGCTTCAATAATTTCTATTTGATTCGGTATAATGCTATTTCCAGTTTCGATTGAATCAAAACACAACCAAATCTAACAATAGCACGACCACCACCACCGCTACCACCACCACCACCACCAACTCTAAAACTGAAGTTAATCGTTTTGCAACAAATTTATTAGACGAAAAGAAACGGACGAACAATAGGATAAACAATATTGATGATATATACTCGAAAGATGATGTACAGAGCGGTCACATCGAAACTAAATCAAACTCAATAAAATTAGATCATGAAAATCATGCATTACCGAAGCTGACAATGATGAATCGACGTCGTAAGACCATAACGGGATTTGACTTTGAAAGTAGCTCATCTACAAAGATAAATGGCCCAATCGACAAATCGAAGGACAAATTGTCATCAATATGTGACGATCATTATTCGTATCGAAGTCATTTCAATGAACGAACACCAAATACTGCAAACGATTCAAATTCTAAACTAAATACCATCAAGATAAATGCACGGGATGCATTCAATGTGGCCAAAGTATCGACACGGGTTTTCGAAATAATCGAAGGGAATACAGTTAAAACGGCATTATCGGCTGTAAAACCGTCTTCGCCTATTTTGAAACGACCTAAAATTGCTCCCGTTCGAACATATGCACATAATCATGTAGCCAAAATCGAACCAATCAAATCATGTCCAACAAAAATTTTAAAGCAAAAACTGCCCATTAAATCATCCGATTCGGAATGCACAAAGACAGACGACCCATTGAACCAAATAAAAAATCAAAAAGTTCAAATCGTCGCCTCGGAACCATCAAATACAGATGCAAATATTAATTTTAAAAAACGAATCGAATTGCCAATATATAAAAAGGATTTCATTCCAATACCAAGTGCCCGTAATCCAAATATTGTGAAAACGATGGATAGAACTATTATGCATGTAACACCGATCCAACAAAATGATCAGCTTAACTTATTGAACAAAAACCAAAATCAAATTCCAAAAAAGCACATTGTACAGGTTATTTCTCCGCAGAACCATCCAAGAACTATTACCATTCATCCGAACAATGTTATGTTTGATGGTAAGTTAGCTCACATAATTCGTTAGAGATCACAAGCCATTTATGGCCAAACCATTCCAATTAATTATTATTATTATTATTATTTACATATTTCCCTAGTCGAAAAAGAATTCAAAAATAAGTTTAATAATCGAGCGGGAAATTGGCAAAATTATGATCCATCGAATATTGGCATTCCCAATGAATATGAAATGATTGCTTGTACCAGGAATAACCATTCATATTCTGATGTCGTATTGGGAGACATCGTTTATGCGGATAATATTGAAGAAGATATTATAGCTGAAGAATACATAGCATCAGAAGAATTTTCGCCTGGTAGAGATAATTTAAATGTTTTCACATTTTTTCTTTTTATAATGAAATTGTTTTTTTTTCTTGTTCGTCACAATCAGATAACGTTATTGAAATGGTGTATGATGGAGCGGAAGCCTAGGACTAGGATATCAAGAATGTATTATTATTTTCTTCGGAATTGTGTTCCCGTTGATGTGCATGGAAAAGATATTTTATCTTGTTTGGGTGGCATACTAAGTACCGATAATATTTTTTAATCAATTGTAAACAAATGGTTGAGCTCAATTGTGAATTATTTTATTATCATTTGATCGAATAGAGCAAAGAAATCAACAGAAACAATTGTTGCCGGTTTTTTAATAACTTCGTTGAAAGGTTTTTTTTTGTGTTTTTTTTTTTCGTTCCTAATCCCAATCGGAATCGTCATCACTTTCATTCCTTTCTTTAGTACTGTGCAATGGCACCGGAATCATGGATGATATGCTATCGATCAGATTGAATCCTTGTGCATTTTCACGTAACGTGTCTGATACCGTCTTGGAGTTATCTTGTTTTGTGCCAGAGATACCTTTGCGTCGTAGAGCTAATTTTTTATGCAAATCAGCCATCAAGTCACCAGAGCCAGTAGACGTATTATTTTGCTGTAAATAATTCACTTTAATGATTAGGAAATTCCATCAAAATGTTACACATTTCGATTGTCCTTACCTGCTTTTCGGCACCCAATGTGATTGCACGAAGCTTAGCCTTTTCCGCACCACCGGCTTGTCGAATTGATGCCATCAGTGAGCTATGCGGATTCGAATCTTCAACGATCACTTTCTCTTTAATATCGAAACGGTCGACCTTGCGAAGAGTTTTACCACTGCGAATACTATTTAACAGAGCATTTATATCGTCTGGTTGTTGGTTTTTTGCATGAACAGCAGCTGTCTTGGGTTTGTTTGGCATTGGTGGCGGCGGCGGCGGCGGCGGGGGAATGATCTACCAACACACAAGTATTATATCATACGTAAGGATTTATTTTTTTTTTCAATTTACCTGTGAAACTGCTGCGGATAGATTAGTTGTATCTTCACATTTCGCTACATTATTGATTTCAACATCTTTATTCGTATTATCAGTAGTTTGATAAGCTATTTCTGGAATGTCAATTGTCCGGTTTACGGTTGCAACTGGTTTTTGTACTAGCGCATCTATCGAATCGTCAACATTGAATTCAATGTCATCGGCTATACCAGGCAAATCTGGCAAATACTGCGGTAAATCCAGTTCAGGAGCATTAAAAAAACTTGGTGTATAAAAAAGATCCTCATTGACTTTTCTGGTGCTCATGTTTCGGTTTAAAATCGGTAATGGTGACGGCTCCATTCGAACTATATCAGTTGGAGATGGTGGTTTGTTAGTAGTTTTTTTCTTATGCTTTGTGCAATCACCGCTTATTTGATGTTTGGAATAGATATTTTTTTGCGTATTAAATAATAACAAACTGTTGATTGTTTCCGTGTAGTAGGGAAACGATTCGGAACAATTGTTTGATCTATCCGGTTTGTCAACATAGTAAAATTTGGATTTATCACTAATCGATCGGCGTGCAGCGGCCTCAAACTTAATTCCATCCAAGAATTGCATATCTGAATTCTGTAGATCTTTTTCAGTTTTGATTTTTTTCACAGAACCGTTTTCATTTATATTCAGCACAGTCGGAAATCGAACCGGTGAAAATATAATTGTGGCCTTGTTGATGCCCGTTAAACTGTTGATTTTCTTTCGAACAGCGCTTGAACGACTGTTCAATGATTTTATACGATTACAATTGTTCTCGATACGACGATCAATTTTATCGAATACTTCATTTATGATATTTGTCAATCGCTCCAGACAGTTTGCAGTTTGGATGATAGTTTCTTCATGACGAAGATCGGGACGAATTAAAAACAATTCGTGTAAATACATTCATATAAATTAAACAATTTGAAGTTTATTATTTGATTGGAAACAAATTAATGCAATAATTAAAAGTTTTTGTGTACAATTTGACGTTTTGAAATGTCATATGACAAGTGCACAGTCAAGGGGCGAATAACTATAGAATAAATAGGAAATATAGAGAGAAAATGATGCATAGAACGAAAAACATGAGAAATGGAAAAAAAAGAATATGCATAACGTCATCACTGAGCCGGTGAGGAGTGGCGAGTAATACATAAGACGTTGTGTATAGCGCTCTCCTTTTCTCTCTCTTTCTTTATTTGGTTCAGCCGACGGAAAATATGTCAATTCAACAGCGCAGTGATTTCGTCAATTCCGTTATGCGTGAATATGCAAATATATTGGATAAATTTATTTATTCGCATTCATGTGTTGTTTGTGTTTGTTTATTTGTTTCATTGTCTTGACAGCGTCACTTGTACATTGTACATTCTGCGAATTATAACAATTAAAAAAACCAACCTATTCGCACAGAACAAAATCGATGAAATCACTGCGCTGTTGAATTACCATGCTCTCCGTCGACCGAACCATAAAAAGGAAGAAAGAGGAAGAGAGAAAACATACAACAACTCTCCACTCTTCACCGACTCAGTGATGATTTTATGTTAGTCTGAACCACTACGCATACTATCACAAATATGTCAGAAGTACGTACAAAATACCGAAGATCACGGATGCAAAATCAAAGCGGATTGTTGCCACCAACAGAAACGTTTACTGTTTTATCTTCTCCTCTTTCTTCCTTTTTATGGTTCGGCCGACGGAGAGCATGGTAATTCAACAGCGCAGTGATTTCGTCGATTTTGTTCTGTGCGAATAGCTTGGTTTTTTTCAATTGTTATAATTCGCAGAATGTACAATGTACAAGTGATGCTGTCAAGACAATGAAACAAATAAACAAACACAAACAACACATGAATGCGAATAAATGAATTTATCCAATATATTTGCATATTCACACATAACGGAATTGACAAAATCACTGCGCTGTTCCATTGACATATTTTCCGTCGGCTGAACCAAATAAAGAAAGAGAGAGAAAAAGAGAGCGCTATACACAACGTCTTATGTATTACTCGCCACTCCTCACCGGCTCAGTGATGACGTTATGCATATTCTTTTTTTTCCATTTCTCATGTTTTTCGTTCTATGCATCATTTTCTCTCTATATTTCCTATTTATTCTATAGTTATTCGCCCCTTGACTGTGCACTTGTCATATGACATTTCAAAACGTCAAATTGTACACAAAAACTTTTAATTATTGCATTAATTTGTTTCCAATCAAATAATAAACTTCAAATTGTTTAATTTATATGAATGTATTTACACGAATTGTTTTTAATTCGTCCCGATCTTCGTCATGAAGAAACTATCATCCAAACTGCAAACTGTCTGGAGCGATTGACAAATATCATAAATGAAGTATTCGATAAAATTGATCGTCGTATCGAGAACAATTGTAATCGTATAAAATCATTGAACAGTCGTTCAAGCGCTGTTCGAAAGAAAATCAACAGTTTAACGGGCATCAACAAGGCCACAATTATATTTTCACCGGTTCGATTTCCGACTGTGCTGAATATAAATGAAAACGGTTCTGTGAAAAAAATCAAAACTGAAAAAGATCTACAGAATTCAGATATGCAATTCTTGGATGGAATTAAGTTTGAGGCCGCTGCACGCCGATCGATTAGTGATAAATCCAAATTTTACTATGTTGACAAACCGGATAGATCAAACAATTGTTCCGAATCGTTTCCCTACTACACGGAAACAATCAACAGTTTGTTATTATTTAATACGCAAAAAAATATCTATTCCAAACATCAAATAAGCGGTGATTGCACAAAGCATAAGAAAAAAACTACTAACAAACCACCATCTCCAACTGATATAGTTCGAATGGAGCCGTCACCATTACCGATTTTAAACCGAAACATGAGCACCAGAAAAGTCAATGAGGATCTTTTTTATACACCAAGTTTTTTTAATGCTCCTGAACTGGATTTACCGCAGTATTTGCCAGATTTGCCTGGTATAGCCGATGACATTGAATTCAATGTTGACGATTCGATAGATGCGCTAGTACAAAAACCAGTTGCAACCGTAAACCGGACAATTGACATTCCAGAAATAGCTTATCAAACTACTGATAATACGAATAAAGATGTTGAAATCAATAATGTAGCGAAATGTGAAGATACAACTAATCTATCCGCAGCAGTTTCACAGGTAAATTGAAAAAAAAAATAATCCTTACGTATGATATAATACTTGTGTGTTGGTAGATCATTCCCCCGCCGCCGCCGCCGCCGCCACCAATGCCAAACAAACCCAAGACAGCTGCTGTTCATGCAAAAAACCAACAACCAGACGATATAAATGCTCTGTTAAATAGTATTCGCAGTGGTAAAACTCTTCGCAAGGTCGACCGTTTCGATATTAAAGAGAAAGTGATCGTTGAAGATTCGAATCCGCATAGCTCACTGATGGCATCAATTCGACAAGCCGGTGGTGCGGAAAAGGCTAAGCTTCGTGCAATCACATTGGGTGCCGAAAAGCAGGTAAGGACAATCGAAATGTGTAACATTTTGATGGAATTTCCTAATCATTAAAGTGAATTATTTACAGCAAAATAATACGTCTACTGGCTCTGGTGACTTGATGGCTGATTTGCATAAAAAATTAGCTCTACGACGCAAAGGTATCTCTGGCACAAAACAAGATAACTCCAAGACGGTATCAGACACGTTACGTGAAAATGCACAAGGATTCAATCTGATCGATAGCATATCATCCATGATTCCGGTGCCATTGCACAGTACTAAAGAAAGGAATGAAAGTGATGACGATTCCGATTGGGATTAGGAACGAAAAAAAAAAACACAAAAAAAAACCTTTCAACGAAGTTATTAAAAAACCGGCAACAATTGTTTCTGTTGATTTCTTTGCTCTATTCGATCAAATGATAATAAAATAATTCACAATTGAGCTCAACCATTTGTTTACAATTGATTAAAAAATATTATCGGTACTTAGTATGCCACCCAAACAAGATAAAATATCTTTTCCATGCACATCAACGGGAACACAATTCCGAAGAAAATAATAATACATTCTTGATATCCTAGTCCTAGGCTTCCGCTCCATCATACACCATTTCAATAACGTTATCTGATTGTGACGAACAAGAAAAAAAAACAATTTCATTATAAAAAGAAAAAATGTGAAAACATTTAAATTATCTCTACCAGGCGAAAATTCTTCTGATGCTATGTATTCTTCAGCTATAATATCTTCTTCAATATTATCCGCATAAACGATGTCTCCCAATACGACATCAGAATATGAATGGTTATTCCTGGTACAAGCAATCATTTCATATTCATTGGGAATGCCAATATTCGATGGATCATAATTTTGCCAATTTCCCGCTCGATTATTAAACTTATTTTTGAATTCTTTTTCGACTAGGGAAATATGTAAATAATAATAATAATAATAATTAATTGGAATGGTTTGGCCATAAATGGCTTGTGATCTCTAACGAATTATGTGAGCTAACTTACCATCAAACATAACATTGTTCGGATGAATGGTAATAGTTCTTGGATGGTTCTGCGGAGAAATAACCTGTACAATGTGCTTTTTTGGAATTTGATTTTGGTTTTTGTTCAATAAGTTAAGCTGATCATTTTGTTGGATCGGTGTTACATGCATAATAGTTCTATCCATCGTTTTCACAATATTTGGATTACGGGCACTTGGTATTGGAATGAAATCCTTTTTATATATTGGCAATTCGATTCGTTTTTTAAAATTAATATTTGCATCTGTATTTGATGGTTCCGAGGCGACGATTTGAACTTTTTGATTTTTTATTTGGTTCAATGGGTCGTCTGTCTTTGTGCATTCCGAATCGGATGATTTAATGGGCAGTTTTTGCTTTAAAATTTTTGTTGGACATGATTTGATTGGTTCGATTTTGGCTACATGATTATGTGCATATGTTCGAACGGGAGCAATTTTAGGTCGTTTCAAAATAGGCGAAGACGGTTTTACAGCCGATAATGCCGTTTTAACTGTATTCCCTTCGATTATTTCGAAAACCCGTGTCGATACTTTGGCCACATTGAATGCATCCCGTGCATTTATCTTGATGGTATTTAGTTTAGAATTTGAATCGTTTGCAGTATTTGGTGTTCGTTCATTGAAATGACTTCGATACGAATAATGATCGTCACATATTGATGACAATTTGTCCTTCGATTTGTCGATTGGGCCATTTATCTTTGTAGATGAGCTACTTTCAAAGTCAAATCCCGTTATGGTCTTACGACGTCGATTCATCATTGTCAGCTTCGGTAATGCATGATTTTCATGATCTAATTTTATTGAGTTTGATTTAGTTTCGATGTGACCGCTCTGTACATCATCTTTCGAGTATATATCATCAATATTGTTTATCCTATTGTTCGTCCGTTTCTTTTCGTCTAATAAATTTGTTGCAAAACGATTAACTTCAGTTTTAGAGTTGGTGGTGGTGGTGGTGGTAGCGGTGGTGGTGGTCGTGCTATTGTTAGATTTGGTTGTGTTTTGATTCAATCGAAACTGGAAATAGCATTATACCGAATCAAATAGAAATTATTGAAGCAAAAAAAATAAAAAAAACGAAAAAAAAATAAGAAAAAAAAAAATTCATAGAAATTTACATCGTTCGGATCTTCAGTAACTAATTTGGCTGCGCCATTTGTATTCTGTGAAATATGTGATGGTTGCTGATCACGTGTTGTTTGCGCTGGACTTAATAGACTTTCGTTTAGTTTTTTGCCCACGTAGCTAGCATTATTCGCTACGACAGAGAGAGCAGTCTGAGGTAGTTTTCGGTCAATTATCAAATATCGTCGACTGCCTTCTTTATTCCACTCAATTTCGCTGTTCGGTCCATAGATCCTAAAAATATTCCGGAAAATATGCTATAAATTATGTATCTTGAATTTGTATATTGATAATAATTTTTGCACTATTCAATCTTATTCGGAATACATTATGATTGCTTACATTTTTGCTACAGTTGATAGATATTCATCGTTAACAACACGTCTAATCTCGGCTCTATGCCGATCGTCTGATATATGAAATGCCTCCCTCAAGTCTTTCAAAATCTTAATTTTAGTTTCATTGAGTTTTCCCTGCGCTCGAAATGCACCAATCACAGTTGAATATGAGTCCAGTTCTGAGCCGAAATTAAGCAATAATTAAAAATTAAAACACCATGTTAATTGATATTTGAGGCAAATATTTACCCAAACGTCTCAATAGGCCACGGCATTCATCTTTTGATAAATCTAAAAGTTTGGGCCACATTTTCCGATTCTCCATAAACCCGTTTGTACAATGACGATTATCTATTTACCCACAGAAAAAAAAAACAGTTCAAATGATTCCAACAGAAATATGCTCAATACTCTCCAATCAATAAATTGGAAACAATTAACATTTCAAATGATCTAAATGAATGATTTTCTTTGAAAACACTTTTGTTATTTATAAAAAAGAAAAAATTCAATTGGTCTGATGATTTATTTGATATGATGCTCTTATACCGAGAGGTATTTTGAAATTTATTTACTTGACATTTCGTAGGGCATTTCCATAAGCCTTACACAATTTAATATCTCTAAAGTATTTTTGGGCAGTAGGATATTCTTTTCAGTTTTTCTATGAAAATCATTGAATTGAGCAAAATGTTGCACAAAGAGTGTGATCCGTTTTATGCTTAAGCGTTTCCAGAACACTTGAATCTCATGGACATATTTGGAAATTGTTCGAATATTTTTTGAAAATCGAAAATCATTTTGTAAACGTCATGTATTAAGTGTTGAGTACGGCTGGTAATGTGAATTGTTGCTATTCTAGGCCGAAACTATTCAATATTTAAATATTTAAAAGAATTATTGTGTTTGAGATCAGGAAACGAAATGATGCGCCGATCAATTGAGGTTTGATTTAAAATTATTCTCATTTCAATTTCAATTATCTTAAGTAACCGCACCACTCGTACTCATTAGCATTTGATGTCACCGTCCGATCTGTCACAATTGAAGTGTCATTTCAACTGAAACAGACGCTCGAATGACATTGGCAAAATAGTTTGCATTTTTGAATTATCCATTTACATCCATTAAATTATTTGAGCTGCACTATGGTGAACAAAAGAGGAGACAAAGATCTGGACCGTGAGGTCATCAGCAATAAAAAGCGAAAAACATCGAATTCAAACGATCAGGCAACAAAAGTCTCAAAAGATGATATTTATACCGTAAGTATTCAAAGAAACAAATTTCTAAACATAACCAACAAATTTTTAAAATAAAACAATAAATGTTATATTTGAATCATTAGCGAATGATACAATTTGAAGAGTCTGAAGTTGATAATCGGCCATCAAATAAAGATGCCACCGTTTTTCTGGAAGTTTGCGCAAATTTGAAAGGAATTTTTGGGGAAATAGCACTGTTGAAAGGGCAAACTAGTGCAAAGGCACAAGAGGAAATCAAAACGAAACGAGTTCATGGTTCATTTTTGTTAACCATGCTTAAAAAATTGAATCGTTTGGATAAAGTTCGTTTACGTACCGGTCGAGATGCATTGCACAAGGAAAAAATGATGGTCGACACAAATAAATTGCAACTTCAGAATTTATTGTATGAAGCCGATCATTTGCGGCGCGAAGTTCAACATTGTTTACAGTTTAAGAGCCGCGATGAGGAAATTGATTTAGTATCCGAAGAATCGTTCTATGAAAATGCACCCGAATCGATATCCAATCCTGACAAAACGCGCAACGATGAACATGCACGACGCCTGGCAAGATTGGATTGGGAACTACAGCAACGAAAAGAATTGGCCGAAATGTGCCAACAATTACAAATGACCAAAGAGAATGTCGCAAAAAAAATCGAATCGAAAGCCAATCGATTGAGATCACTGGTTCCATGCCTCGAACAATTATTGAAATCAACACGTCCCTTACAACAAGCGCTCGACATGAATATTGAAAAGGAATGGGAAGTTGAAAAAGTGGCTCGTTTGTTACCAAGGCCATTATATGTCATTTATATGAATTTAAGCGCATATGCTGAAGTAAGCAATCGATTGTTTGAGATAAAAATTGCTGGTGATGAGGACGAGGCCAAAGATTTGAATGTATGTATTTTTCGGAATATTTAGTGTTGCGTATAGCAACAATTTAACTTTCTTTTATTCCGTTAGGAAGCTAAAGATTCGAAGAACTATGATAAAATTGATGCTGACGATGATGATCACAGTTCGTCACAAAGTTCCAGTTCAATGCTTAACAAGCTTGACAACGATGATGACGATGACGAACATGTAATTTTTTTTATCGTGGATATCAAAAAGAAAAAAAAAACGACGAAAATAATATGTATATTGTATGATGAATGTTTATTTTGCTAGGATGGTCAACGTTCAAATAAAGTTCATCACCATAGTCGACCACACAGCTCAGAGCAGATTAACATTTACGAAACACATCCCCTGAATGTTTCATTCAAAGTAAATACAGTGGTCGTTTTTTTTTTTTTCATTCGAAACTAAATTCAATTTAATTTAATTCATTGCAGATATCAGCTACGGATAAAAATGGACCACATTTATTAATAACGCTGTACTATCTACCTGTGCCACGGTTTGTTACTATTCGAGCCGAACTATCGAATTTGGAGATAAATGGAATCGCTGCCAGGTTTGTTGATATACATATACCTATATATTTTTTTTTCCATTGATTCAATTTCTATTAAATAACGAATCGCTTTTTACAGATGTGTTATCGACCCGGAAAATATTTTGGACTGTTTGGCAAGAAATGTATTCGATGAAAATGATAAACTCCATCCAAAAATGAGATATACCGTATGTTTTACATGTGAAAATGAAATTGCAAAAAAGCCAATTTAAATTAACAGATTCATTTTTCCTTTTTTTTGAATCTTTCGTTTGTTGCTAGTTACTCCGTTTATCGGTCGAACCGTCGGTATTTTTGATGAAACTTGGTGAAAAAAAACTGGGCAAACCGTTTACATGGGTTCAAAAATTATGTGCAATGAATTATTTGACAGCTAGTCAAGTGTCTGCAGCGAATGCAAATGCCGATGAACCCGAAGAAATGGTACCGGAAATAATTTGCCAAATGAATAACAGGCTTCGTTATCGTTATCAACTTTATCAACAAATTTTGGCATTGGAAAAGAAATCTTTTGCCGAATTTCTATCAAAGTCTTCATTATATGCAAAAATAAAACCAAATTGCATTCTTGCTCAATGGTCACCAATAACATTCATTGAATATTGCGAAAAACTAAATGGAATGAACTCTCTGATTGAAGAGTCTCTGGTGACAGACACCCATCTATTATATCACGCTGTAATCATTCGGGGCGCAGCAAAAACGGAATGTTTCATCAGTGTTTCGCCGAATTTTCCGGCCCAGTATCCGATATGGGTGGTTTGCTTGAATTCGAATGGAATGCGCTATGATTCAACCAATAACCAAGACATTAAGGTATTTAAAAAAAATATCGATCGAATCGTTTCGCCAATCAAAATTTTGGTATCGAAAAATGTATTTTTATGTGTTCTTTTAATTTCGCAAAGGATATCGAATTTTGGACTAATTCCATTGAGGCATCGAATCGAAATGCATCAAATATATTGATACAGCAATTGATGCGGTTAATGCACTCGCTCGATGTCTATTTGGATACGGAATCGACACGGATGACATCAACACATCAGACCAATGAAATTCGCGAGAATAGACTATTCCCAAAAGTATTCCGAGGACGAACACGTGCACGTCCATATAAAATGATTCAAAATGGCAATTCCATCATGCATACACAGATCTAAATGTTTCATGAAATAATAATATTAAAATTATAATTGTATTCATCCAATTTTTGCGAATGTTTTAAATTAAAAATGAGCACAGTAAAGGTACTATTTTCAATAATCGTGAACGTTTACGATTGCTATATACATATGGATAGAGCGAATGCAAAGATTCGTTGCTATTTATATGTAAATATTATCTCATCCGGCGATTATAGAAGCATTTTTTCTGACTCTTAATCTGCAAAAAATACTCATTCAATATTTGCCTTTACACTAAATGCCCAACCACTAGTTCACAATGCACCCCTGTGCAAAGACAGAGTCAGTAACCCGGAGGCCTAGACTTATATGAGATACGATCGGACACTATATTAAAATCTTAAAACTAATATTTTCATTCGGATGATCCCCTTTCTTTCAACAAAATTTGTCATTTTTGATA
>GL501515.1:470779-486319 GCA_000149185.1 Mayetiola destructor
AAAAAGATATTATCCACGACCGCAAACATAAACACTCTTTTTCTAAATTCCACTTAAATTAGGCACCAATTTCGCGTTTCTTCGCAAGTTCAGTAAAATTTGATTGCAAACAAGCGTAAATATAAGAACAAACACTTTGAAGCGTATGAAAATTAACAAATAAAAAACGTTCGAAATTCGAAAATCATATTTTTGTGCATGCATTTGTGTGATTTACATAATTGAAACATTGGTCGTGTATTTACAGCATTTTGCATACAAATACTTTCGAAATAGGAGAAGAAAGCAAGAATGACATGTGTCTCGGTCTGACTATTATTGAATGCTGGTGGTTTTGCGTTCAGCGAAAATTTTATCAATAAAATAATATGAATTGACTGTAATATTCAAATTATATCTATTTGATTATTATAGTCAGTTAATGTTTTTTTTTGTTAATGGCATCAATTCAACATTATCATTAGTGAATGGTCACTATTGGGCAAAGTTCAAGATTATTAAATTAATCGAATATCATCAATTGCAATCGTTTCAAAATTGAATCGAAACGTTCAGCAATTTTAATCGTCCAACGATCATAATCGTGCGCATTGTAAATACTACCTTAATAGACTTGCATATTCCGTTTGCTACACACTGTACAACATAATAAAATCTAGTACTGTAATATTTGTTCGAGTATGAATGGATTTGTGTTGTCACGATTTTAAATTTGTCTGAAAATGACGTCTATGTACACAAAATAGAACTTTTTGGCATTAACCGATTGACGTCTTAAATTTGATATCATATTTAAGAAAAAAAAAAAGAAAGAAAAAAAGGAATCCATATCCAATTTTGCTGTGAAAAGTCAGTGACTTTTTCTGGAATAAGTATCAAAGATTGTTCGAGATGTTTCTTTTGCTATCGCGGTCGATTTCTTTGAGAAGCATTCAACTAAAACGATGCCTTCATCACTCGCCTATAGACTTCAATCAAGTGACAAATAAAACAAAATCAAATATAGAAGGAACAAATGCAACGAAACCCAGTGGCTACGATCAATTATTTAATTTATTTGACAAAGAAATTCAACAGGGAGGAGTGGTGCCTGTATTCAAACGGTCTCTATTGTATGCTAACCATATTGCTGTAGAGGATAGCACCGGCGATTATACACATCGACAAATTTTGGATGCATCAACAAATTTAGCCGCAAAAATATTAGCACATACCTCTGGTAATGATAATTGAAAATTAAAAAAAAAAAAAAAAAAAAAAACTTTTACTTAAAATCCTGATGAATGTCTGAAGATAAATTCATTTATTGTCAACAGAGCCCGGCTGTAACGTAGCTTTTCTCACCTCTAACACAGTTCTTTATCCGGTTATAAAATATGCGATCTGGATGTGTGGACATGTTTGTATGTAATCAATTCGAAACCACTCCAGTCACTCGATTATAATCAGTTGTTGTTATTTTTTTTTTTTTGTATTTTAAGCCGTTCCACTAAGCCCGCGTCATCCAAAAGAATTGCTTCGATACTTCGTTGAAGATTCAGAAACAACCTTGATTATTACTACACCGGATAATGAAGCTAAATTCAAATCTATGTCCGATAATTTAAAAACTAAAGTCATTTACATGGATCATTGTGATATTCCAATGGAAAAGAATCACGATCTCAATGAAACATTCAATGTATTCGATATGAACAAAAAGTTCAAATCGAACCAGTTTTATAGCAATTCAAATGCAATGATGCTTTATACATCTGGATCGACGGGTCGACCCAAAGGTGTTGTTATATCACACAAAAACATCCAATCTCAAGTTATTAACCTGTCAAATGTTTGGCACATTGATGAGAAGGACTCACTGTTGCATGTACTTCCATTAAATCATGTTCATGGATGTGTTAATGCACTGTTATGCCCATTAAGTGTTGGCGCAAAGGTGACAATGCATACGAAATTTGAAGCGACAGCTGTTTGGGAGAAACTATTGAATATTAATGCACCATACAAATATCGCACAACTGTATTTACAGCCGTTCCAACCATATATGCTCTATTAATAGCCGAATATGAAAAATCTTTTGGTAAAGATGATGGAATGATTGAATATGTTCATACACAATGTAAAAAAAATATACGTTTAATGATGTGTGGATCAGCGCCGTTGCCAATAAATGTTTTCAATAAGTGGCAACAAATAACCGGACACAGATTACTCGAACGCTATGGTATGACCGAAACTGGAATGATTTTATCAAACCCATATAAACCGGAAGATCGAATTCCTGGAACAGTTGGCCTTGTTCTTCCCGATACAACTGTACGTTTAGTCGAAGATCAGCAGGTTAAAATTGAAGTCAAAGGTTCATACGATAACGGAATTTGGCAATCTCAGGAAAAAGACATTTCTCCGAATCGAAATAAAGCCGACCGAAGTGTGGTAGGCGAAATTTTCGTTAAAGGTTCTTCAGTTTTTGTGGAATATTATAAGAAATCAAACGAAAATAAATATGTGTTCGAGAATGAAACGTGGTTCGCTACAGGTGATGTGGCTGAATTTAAAAATGGAGTTTTTAAAATACTTGGCCGATCAAATGTGGACATTATCAAAACTGGTGCATTCAAAGTGTCGGCGCTCGAAATCGAAACTCATTTATTGGAGCATCCGTTGATAGCTGACGTTTGTGTAGTTGGAATTCCACATGAAATTATGGGACAACAAATTGCCGCACTGATTGTACCCAAAAATGAAACTCTCTCGTTATCGGAATTACGTGCATGGTGCGAGGAACGTGTTGCCTCCTATCAAATACCATCGATATTTACAATTGTCGATGAAATTCCCCGAAATGCTATGGGAAAAGTGAATAAGAAGGAGGTCGCTCGGGACTTTTATCCTGAATCAAAACCACAAAAATCTTCTTTATAAACAGTTTTCCTTTATATCATAACAGATTAATTGAATTCTCTTGCATTTTTACGTGTTTCAAAGGCTATAAAAGCCGAATTATTTTATGAAAACAATTTTTGAACAATAAACTTTTGAATCGAAACGATTCGAAACGTGTTTTCAGTTGTTTTTCATAATAAAACATTGCCATTTTGATGGGCGATAAATGGCTGGCGAATTATACGAAAATATAACATGTATTCGATTTCTTCCTTAGCAGGACAATATATTCGAATAATTCTAGAAATGTTTCAAAGATTGAAATGCAACATGGACATCAAAATCAATTTCTCTATTTGAAATCAACGTTGGATGAATTATGTTGTATTATATGATCATTGTGATTTTCCCCAACACATTAATCACGAAGAGAATTTTGCACAATTTCTAATCAATCAAATATTCAACATTCCGGTTCAAAAATCAATGTGAAACGAATTGAACAAAACACGCGAAATAAATATTTTACAATCATTTCGTTTATATAAATAGAAAAACATCTTGTTGCAATTTCGGTGTTGAAACATTTGAGATCGATCAACTGAAATTCAAAATTCAAATTTTCAACAAATTGTCTGTGGTGAATTCGGAAATGTCATTTGATTTTAGGCGTTTAGAATTTTTAACCATCAAATCATCATTTGAATTGTGAATTTATTTTATTGTCATATCATTGATAACAGTTTACAGCGGTTAACCGCTTTTGCATAATTCGAATATATTTCGATTCACAGCGATTTTCCTGAGCCAACAAAATTTTTGATTAGATTTTGTAATAGTGCGAGCATTTCATGCATAAATTAGTGGTCAATTTCCGTGTGGTTATCATTTAAAACTCGATTTTCTTTGTTTCACACGGCGTCCGCTAATCCAAGTAGACTTGAGAATCCATCCTCAATCAGAACATTTGGCAATGTTCATTTTTGCTCTGGACTGGATGGGGGTTAATCAATTTTTATCGCCACATGCGTGTTTTGAAAAAAAAAGAAACAATTTGTCAATTGTGATTTTTGTGCTTTTTTTTGTCGGTGGACAATGGGCGCGTCGGCAAAGATCTCGAATAATTGCCAATCCAAAGGTAATATTTGATATTTTGGACGCACTTTATGCTGCTACCGATAGTAAAACCCAGCAAATGAGTTGCCGTTATTCGTTTTTCGATTCAAAAACAATGACTTCTTTTTATTCGGAAGCCAAATGTAAGCTGACTCATTTCCTTTCTCATTTGTTTTTCCATTCGTGACAAAACAAATGCAACATTGGTTGCTTATAAGAACTGTTTAAGTGGCTTTAAATGATGTATAGTAAATTCGTATTAAATAGCTAGTTATAGAGATGGCGCTGTTGAAAATCGTTCGGAAAATAATAAAAATCAGTCCTTCTATATTGTTTTTTCGATCCTGTACTGGTGATAGTGGCCAGTTTATTCATTTATTTAAGAAACAAAACCAGATCCAAATCAATTGCTAAAAATATATTTGGAAAAACATTATCTACCTGAATGAAATTCACCATTCACCAAATTCTCAACTAAACTGTCAACCAATCGATAATGTGAACCTATATGTGATATGGGTACAACCTTGTTCTTATATACATACAAATCCAGATAATCAAATGGTGGCGAAAATTTGTATCGCAACTAACTTAATACCAATATTCACCAATATATTCGGTCCGTCTGTCGCCGCCATATTAGTTCTCTCTCTTTAAATGCTATAATAAAAAATAAAAAAAAAAATTCCGATTACAGAAAATAAGCAGGCGAAGTAATGAAAGTTTTGTCAGTGAATTGACGGTATTGAATAGTTTTTTGTATATTGTTTATTCTGTTCCAATTTAAATATATAATTATGAAAAAGTGAAGAGTTTCATTGGTAATTTCCATGTGAAAAAAAAGAAAAGAAAAGAAAAGCAAAATATTTAGTCTCCTATAACAACGACGACCATCAATTAAGCAGTACACAAAACAAAAATAATAATGTGCTAGTGAAGTGATATGATGTGTGATGTTAAATGCAATACCGATTTTCATCCCCAAAAAGTACACAATTCATTATTTTAATCGAATATTTGATGGTTTTTTTTTTCAATCAATGTTGATATGATATATTGTCTCATTTTATAACAACAATAATAATGTAAATGTGTGCTTTTCTTGGATTGATGATTCTCTTTCTGTTCTGTCAGAATGTTGCCTTCGATATATATATATATATATATATATGAATTTATATGAATATATATTTATGTGAAAATTATTCGTCGAAATGAAGTAGAAAAAAAACCTTAAATGTTATTCCTTCATCATCAATTTTGCGGCAATATCAATTTTGAATTCAATATTTCTGATGATGTGAGATACACCAGAAAAGGAAAAAGCTAAAAACCTATATCTATTGACTTCTAATGGGTTTCCATCCCATCGCTGTGAAATAGCGCTTTTTGAATTAATGTATGCATGAAGTTTATTCATCAATAATGTGAATGTCTCCATGATATTATAGAATGAACAAAGTTTTTTTTATATTTTGAAAGATCATAGTATTGAAATGATTCACTGTTTGCTAAATTGATAGGAAAAATCATCTGAATTGTCAAGTTCAATGTAAATTTCAAAATTTAAAAAAAAAAAAAAACGTAATATTATTTATCTCGCCATTGAATGGCATCTATTGTTCATTTCATTTGGATAGCTTTGAACGAGTTGGAAAAAATTCTAACGAATTCATCTTTCTTGCTTAAGAACTAATCACATCGCATCGTAATTGAATATTATATACATATGTTATGTGTATAACATCAGGAAATATAGTATATATATATATACAAATATCTTTTGAGGATATGTATTACAATAAATTACAAATAATAAAATAAAATCAAAAAGAAGAAGAAGAAAAAAAACGATACCAATGGAGACTCAAACGCTGAAATGAATCGTGAATAGTGCGTGTTGGTGTAAGTTTATCAAAAGTAAAACCAAAAATAAAAATGCTGAAATAAGCATCGGAACGGCTTGATAGATGACGATATTGGCAATGTATAAATAGAAAAAATGAAACATTTTGTCACTGTTAATTTGAAAATTTTGAAGAAGGCATCGCACATCAATTTTTCGGAGTGTCAGAGAGAAAGAAAATTATACATATATCAAAGGACACTAAAGTCTTCAGCGTTTTGTTGAGTCAAGGAGAATTTCGAGCTGTATTCAAATGCTGCATATTGGAAATTCCTTCATTGACATCAAATGACCCGTATGGTGTTTATCCAATACAAAACATTTCCGTATTTCCGTGCACTGGAAATGCATTAAAATGTTTTGATTAATTTTTTCTTCATCTCTCATTTTTAATTTGGTCCCCACTCTCTCGAATGAGTTTTTTCCCTTTATTTAATTTTTTGTTTTTTTTTTTTTTTAGACAAATTTACATATACATCGAAATTTTTGAACCTGTGTGTCATCGATTTAACAACCACTGATATCGTACGGATGATGTAAATATTCATTCAGTAAATGTTGCGCGTGAATTCGGTTCTCGATATCGGAACCTTTTTACCGAAATATCCGAATTTCATGTGAACGAATAATTTGACCAATTTTTTTCTGTTTTTTCTTTTGTTTTACATGAATTATAAATAATGACAAAATATTTCGTGAATGATACATTTACATCATTCATTAGAATCTCATCCTAGAATGGATTT
Organism: Mayetiola destructor; assembly: GCA_000149185.1. Classification (NCBI taxonomy): domain Eukaryota; kingdom Metazoa; phylum Arthropoda; class Insecta; order Diptera; family Cecidomyiidae; genus Mayetiola; species Mayetiola destructor. Next base: position 477,435 of record GL501515.1, read on the forward strand.
TTTGTTGTTTTTTTTTCGTATGACATTTGACTATACAGAACCTATGAAACAGAATAGAATGATTGATTGTTAATATTCCGAACAATTTCCAACAGCACCATCTCTATAATGTAGCTTGCAAATATAAACTTTCTGTACATTGTTTGAAGCCACTTAAACAGCTTCGTTAGACAACAGATGTTGTATTTGTTTTTTAAAAACTGTAAAAGAAAATAAAAAGAGGACATGAATCAGCTTGATTTTGTTTACGAATGAAATGAAATCATTGTTTATAAATCCAACAACGGTACCATATTGATTGGATTTGATTGATAATGGAATTATTATTGTTAACCATAGCGAACAACGACATCCGTTGATGATTTCGATTCCTGTGAAATGAAACCATTGTATTATATTTATTCAAAGTAAAATTGACAAAAAATATTAAATTTTCACTTACATCCGGTGGTTTATGCGCATAAAGTGCGTCCAAAATATCAATTATTGCGTTTGAATGTGTACTGATGCCAACAATTTGTCCCAAAATTAAATCATTTCCAACGCCTCTTACATTTTTTGTGCAAGCCACGTATCTGTCCAAGCCTTTTGATCGTTTCTATTTCGAAAAAGAAGGAAAAACAAAATCGATGTAATCTTCGCGTCATTTTTGCACAGAATATTACACACAATATACACAACACTTTTTCTTGGAAGATTTACCAAATTGTTGTCTCGGCCATAACCAACGGTCATTAAATGATCCATTCGGAGCACCTTTGGTTCAGTTGTCGATTCGCTTGTGTTGTCCACTGGCTAATTTTTTTTATGAAAATAATTTGAAGAAAATATCAGAAATTTGTCACCAAAATGATAAAAGCACCAAAATACACAAACAAAAACTACGAATTTATTATAAACTATTGGATACTAACTGGTTTGGGCACACAAATTAACCAAAAATGCAACAAACAAAATAGTGCACTCAGCACCAACCGGAATTTTTTCTTTTCCATCTCTTCACTTAAAGGTCCATCACCGATCTAATTTCACAATATGATATTCGATTTGGATTCGGACAACGATGTCACGAAAATTAAACGAGAAAAGAATATCTGGAAATCGGTTATGCAAACGAAACCATTACAAAACAATCATTTTCGGCATCGAATTCGCTTTCATATCCAAATAATAAATGATCTCTTTCTAAAATGTAAACAAATAACGCATGTTTCGATGACTTACATACACTTGCACGGAGTGATACACATACTGTTGGGAATCTGTTCTTTTGCTTTATGCTCTCGTCCCTTCATTGTATCATCAACGGTATTTATTCAACGGTTTTTTTCAATGTGTTGATTCAAATGAGGGGAAATGTGCGAATGTCTCTTCATGTTATGCATTTGTATATCTACAAGCCCTATCAATTCATTTTCATCATTTCATGTAACATTTTAGTCGAAACAGCTCATGGCCCTGACCTTGAATAACAACTGGGTAGAGTTTTCGTTATATGATTGGAATAATGAGAATAATGATCATAAAACACATTGTCGTGATGGCATTAGTCTTCATGTGATGAGCTTTTACACTACTTAAAAAATTAAACTTGAGGAACAGTAACATTCAGTGTATACTACATCCAAAGTCAAAATTCAAATCAAGAACCCACAAAAATAAGCATTTTTAGCCGAAATGAACCTTACTATTATATACGATATTCGTTCTCAATGGGAGAGATGTCCTTCGGTAGGGCCTAGCGGGCTTTCTCCAAATTCTTTAGACTTTGTATGTGTGCATTTGTCGGTGGGTTTCCTTGAAGCAAATACTCGATTTTACTTACGCAATGACGATTATTTTTTGTAATTATCAAAAATTGAGAATATTTTTTGCATTGTTTTTGCTTTTAGGCAAAACTGTTTCCACACATGAAAGTGTATGTAATTCTTTAGTTCTACTTTGAGAGCTAATCGAACATGACATTTTTTTTTGCCGGTTCACGTGTAAATATTGAGCCAAATTTTCATGTTCAAGCAGTTTTCTTTGGGTGAAATGTTTGTGTCATCATGTTCGATTATTTAAGAAACTCAGCGAACTGAATGAACGGCGCATAGAGTGCAAATGTCAGATTTCATCAATTTTAAGTGTTTTTTTTCTTTTTTTTTGAAAAACCAATTGGGCTTTCCACTTTCCATACTGCCGATGAGCATTTTATGTAAACTTAAAGTGTATGCATCCTGCGTTACTTTTTCGACTTCATGCAAATCAAATTAAGCACTTTGAACTTTGAAAATGGAAAAAAAGCTCGAATTTATATGCGAGGACACCGATATTCATGTTCATGTGCTCAGGTGGGGGAAAAAATAAAATAATAATAATAATATACGATTGGAAAATGGTCCGACACTCTGCTTCATCGCATATCGATGATTTTCCATAATGTAATACCTCCAATAATAAAAGCCCGTATGCACTCTACACTATGCTGCAGTATTGATTTCGTGAATTCAAACAGAAACATAGATACTAGACCTTTTTTTTTGTTGACATTGTATACTTTGCTGTGAATGTCATTGTGGCAGCACAAAAATCTAGTTCATATTTGCACTTTACCAATTTGGATTTTTATTTTTCCATTTTTTTTTTTTTATTTTCTTGATGTTTTCCTCTTCTCATCTTCCCCTTTCTTGATAATTCATTCCAACTAGCACGCATCATACATCAATCACGGCTAAAATCAAAATACATTCCATGATTCTATATATACAATATACGTATGGATTTATGTATCCTTTTTCTTTTGGATGCGTGTGCGCTCTCTACTCTCTACATCAAAATTAACAATTTCAACTGTATATGTATTATGTTCAGCTCCTGCACAATGGGTTCGGTCGTTTGCAAAAGCATGTTCGTATTCTTTTCCCACGATTTGAGCGTTTGAGAATCTATTCTATATTTTGCCTCCAATAAACTGATTAGTTATCAAAAAAAAAAAAATGAAATAAACGGAAATCCACATGTCGATTTTATTGAGCTCTTTCAAAATGAAAAGAAGCACGTAGAATTTGCGTTTGCTGCGAATGAGAAATAAAAGCTCGACTCTGTTATTTTACTTAACTGGATCAACCATTCAATTTGATAAAGTGAAACCCATTTATAATTCCTCAAAATATCACTCACAACAAACTGTATTTCTATCAAATTTGAATTTTTCACTGTTTCATATAAATTTTGTAGCTGAACCAGTACACTCAAATGGTCGGACGATGATTTTTACGCCCATTTTCGTGGTAGTTGGTTGTAAACAACAAAGCATTCAATATTCACATATTCGAATAGCTTTGATCAATCACTTTCGGATACGTTCAGCATCCACGATGGTGAAGTCTCTCACTTTTTAGATTAAACGACGATCCAGTTGATCAATCCAAAAAGAAAAACATTTGAAACATTGGAAATTAGACTACCTTCAATCTTTTAATATCTTTGTCTTGTTGTTACATCTACAATTTGTTCTACGATTCATAATCCACGGCCTCTGCTCTCATAAAAATTAACAGACAGGCTGCGATTTTTATTTAGCTCGTTAAATAGAAACAATATCTTGATTGTTTTCCGCATCATGATATTTATTTATTTTTTTCCCCATTATCAAAAGGTTCGATTACATTTGCTTACGATGTCCCGGCAAAAAGCTGATTTCGGCACAACGACAAAACATTTTCATTTCGCATTCGCACAATCGGCGATCTAAAATTTCTATTTTGCTGCGCACTGAATTCGGTTTTTGTTTTTCTTTTTTCACGTTCGCTCAAACCTATACTAGAGGAAGCTTTATAATATCATTTGAAATTTGAATCGTTTTCATTGTGACTGTTTTGAATGTACGCTGATCCGTGAAACCGCTGAGCGCTTATTAATCATCAATGTATGGATAAAATGTGCGAAATCGATGAATGTCATGTGAATAGTTGAGAGACTTTCAATTTTATATCAATACTAATTTATTTGTTTCATTAAAATGTAAATGATCGAATGAGAATTGCAGCCAGTGGCCAGCCGACATACATATATGGGACATTATCATCTTATTCATAATACTATTTAAGGATGACATTGTTGAATTGAATATGTATGTGTGTTAAATTATTATGAGATGGCTTCTTCTTATCTTGTGCATTTCATTTTATGCACATATACATATCAATTTGCGATGAATTTATACTTTTATCATATCTCACCGATAACAACGTGAATTGGACCAAAATTTAAACAATTTTCTAGTAAAATATGTCCTCGTTAGAATGGTTCTCGTTTGCATAATAATGAAAATTAATGGAATAATTTAATGTTGTTGCCCAATCCCGAACAATGAAGCAAACACTTTGTTCACTCTCGATAATTTTTGGAGTACAGTTGAAAAGAAATGTGCCATAATTATAAATAATTCAGCAAACAGATGCTTGTTTGTTGAACAGCTTTACAATACATTCGCAAAATGAAACTGGCATTTATATATACTCGTCGAACTTTAAACCATGATATTTCTCAATTGTGCGTTATCAAACTATTCGTAGAATTAAGCAGCTCTTCGCACACAGACACACACCAAAAATGGAAACAAATGTTCTGCATGATGACTGTCTTAATTCTATATTTGTGAACTAAAATTCTATCATTTCACGTGAATGATATTATTCAAATGAATTATTATTAGTAAGCCTGAACATCGAACACAGAACATCATTGATTGTTGATTGTTTTGTTAAGATAATACAATTTTTAATGTTTTCTTTTTCAAATTGTATTTTTTGATATACTAGCTTCCGCCGTAAATTGTTAACAGTGTCAACATGACACAGTCCACAAAAACCCGAAAACCTCGAACTGTGCATAGTTCATAGTTAAATTTAACTAAATAAGAACCTTTTTTTTTAAATCGAATTGAATAAGCTTTAAATGTATCTTCAGCATCTGGCGAATCGTCATCGTTGTTCAACTCTTTGTATTGATCGCAAATAGTTCAGTGGCAATGGATGGCCAGCAATTAAATCCAATCCTTTTGATAAAATTGCTCGGGATCGATTGTAGTCACGATTCCAATTCGTTGGGCTATGGTTTTCATGGTCTCGTCGAAGTGGTGGATTTGGATCACGTGTGCATAATGGCATTCTGAATGCACCAGGATTGCGTCTGAAATAACTTCTTTGCCGTTTGATTCGCCAATCAGCTGCTGGAGTCAATGTCCGTTGAATCGGACGACAATCGACACACAATGCATTACTGAATACACAACACAAAATATAATCAAAAAAGAGAACGGGAAGAAAAGAAAACAATCAAAAGGATACGTTATCATAAGCATTCAAAATTCGAACCGCTATTAAAATTTGTTATTTATGAGATTTGAAATGAAATCAAAACGCATTGTGCGTATACATATTACAGTTGGGCCCATTGTTTGTGGCATTGAAATGAATGCTTCTTTTTCATTTAAATCGATTTTTGAATAATTTTCTTTTATGAATCATTGCCAAAATAATAAAACCGATTAATTTCTACTTACCGGTCTTCATTGATCACTGTTTGAGCACAAAAGTTTCACAGCTTCGATTTTCGATGTTCATCAATCACAATCAATGTTGAACCAAGTTGTTGCAAACAAATACGAAGCATTTTAAGTGGTGTTCGAATTCCACGAATTGGTGAATTTGCTTTCCATGTCCAATGTCGGACAGTTAATGTTTTGGCGATTAATGCTTTATTGAAATTATAATTTGCTGATCGGCCGATGATTTCATTTGCATTGAACGCGAATGCGAATGCGATACTTCGCGGGACGCTATAGTTGGGTTCGCTTTCGCATTAATTACATTCGCATGCCAATTGCGAATGCGAACAGGCATTGCGAATGCGAGATACGAACAGATTTGGCCAGCTCTGTTTGCTACTGCATACATCGCTGCCATGTTTTCTCGATGAGCATCAAATTTCAATCGGCGCACATATGGATGGGGATAAACCTTCGAAAACAACAATGACAAACCATTAATCGTTTATTTTATGAGTTTTTATAATGCATTTCATTGACTTACTCTTCGGCCTTCATTAAAAAACTCCGAATTGTGTCGAACAAATTCAGCATAATCAGGGCCGTTGGATGTAATCAGAATCTCAGTGGCTTCTCGTGCCTCTCGTTCTCTGTTATCGAACTGCAAAATGAGATCAAAACAAAAGAAACATTCATTACACACAATCAAATGATTTATGGTGAACAATCGATATTCGAATCGAATTGAAATAAATTCATATCATATTCACTCGACCAGAAATTTAACGGCGATTATATTCCTTTTTTTCAAATACCTGCCAATTCTTTATATTTTTTCGATTCGATAGAGATGCATTCTTCGCATGGATTAATTTAAGAAAAATTAAGAGCAGCCCATTAGGAAAAAAACGGCATAAATTTACCCAAAATGGCATGAGCATTTACCCAAAACGGCCATTTTGGGCTAAATTTACGGGCCCATTTGGGATTTAGAGTAGCCCAAAACGGCATGAGCACCCCGTTAAATTAATCCATGATTCTTCGGTGAGATCTTGGTTTTGATGTTGTTTTGTGCATGCAGTCATTGTTTTCGCACCTGGGTCACCGTAAATCGGCGCGGTTAACTAGGCCCCGGCTTATTATTATTGATGGATAATTACTAAATCAGTACAATTCTCAATTGTCGGCTTTCTTAAATTCGACAACAATCCATGTCATTCCACCAGAAATTTTCTTTTTAAATTAAGTTTTTAAGCAAAAAATTTCCCGAAAATCTCAACATATTTTCTTCTTTTTCTTTTTTCACAGGTAAATCGGTGAGACGATGATCAATTGACTCAAAAATCAATAATGAACATGAAAATTTCAATTTTGACATTTCAAAACTTCGGCATCATGTACAGAATAAAACATTAATTAAACTAAATGCTCCATAAACGTTTAACATATTATCCATATGGAATGCAAAAAGAGTTTCAAAGTTTCATAAAAAATGTTCAAATAATATATGAAAAACTTACCACAAAAACCAAATCGATTTTGAAGGAAAACAAAAATTTAAGCCAAAAATTAAAGCACACTGCACTTTATGTATATCAATTAAAACGAATGTATTTAAACCAGTCTGTAAAGAATAGGATAACCGAAACAATAAACATATGAAACGTATCGATGAAATTTGGCTATATTTGGGTAATTCTTGAAAATTAAAAGATATCAAGAACCCAAACACATTCAACAGTATTGCAATATCGAAAGAGAGAGAGATAGAAAGAAAAAAAAACAAAAATTGACAACGGAACACCGATAACTGGTGTAGCATTTCATTTGACAACATAATAAGCCAAAGCGAACGTTATAATTCGCAGGTTTGCACAAAAGCTAGTTTAGACTGGCTCTCAACGGTGAAACAAGGGGGACGGAGTCTCCCGATACAGCGCCCGAAAATTCTGCCACTTGTTGGTGGACCCCATTTGTTGCTATGGGTTGTTTTGGTTCAGCTGGATCAAAACAAACCGAAACAAATAACAGTACAGAAGATACAAAAAGTCAAAAGCGTCGGAGCGATGCAATCACAAAACAATTACAAAAAGACAAACAGGTGTATCGGGCCACACATCGTCTATTATTACTTGGTGCTGGTGAATCTGGCAAATCAACGATCGTCAAACAAATGAGAATATTGCATGTGAATGGATTTTCGGACACGGAACGAAAACAAAAGATAGAAGATATTAAAAAGAATATTCGTGATGCCATTTTGGTAAGTGTATTTTGTCAAAACCTGACGATTCTCTCAGGAACGAATCATTCGTTAATTCTCTTATTATCATTCAGCAGAAAATAAATGCATTTGGCTTTTTTTTTCTGTTTCAGACAATTACAGGTGCTATGAGCACTTTAAATCCACCAATAGCGCTCGAAAAGCCAGAAAATCAGGTCCGAGTTGACTATATCCAAGATTATGCCTCAGGTAAATACAATTTAAAATCTCAACGCCTCATATACTATGTACTTATTCAATGTTTTCTGGATGTTTGTCAGGGCCCGATTTTAATTATCCTCCGGAATTTTATGAACACACTGAGGAGCTTTGGAATGATCGTGGTGTTCAGCAAACGTTTGAACGGTCGAATGAATATCAACTAATCGACTGTGCTAAATAGTAAGCTGACCAAAATAAAAAAAAAAAACAAACAAACAAAAAAATGTCGCACAGAAAAATCCTGGATAAGAACTTTTTTCGTCCTTAATTCTAGCTTTTTAGATCGTGTTAGTGTCGTAAAGAAGCCAAATTACACTCCTTCCGAGCAAGACATCTTAAGATGTCGTGTTCTAACGTCAGGAATTTTCGAAACTAGATTTCAAGTGGACAAAGTGAACTTCCAGTAAGTGTCCATAGTTGATTTTGATATTTTCCATTTTTGATTCATCAATTATAATTACAGTGAAACCTCTATAAAAGAACCAAATCCGTCGCGGTGATGTTGGTTCACAAATGAGAGAAATCCCATTTACGGAGGATTCATTTTATAGATGAATCTACTGTACTGTTAACCCTGCACCACAATCGCCATAGAGTATTTAAACTATGGAAGATTCAGGCAGCATTACAACTTTTGTTGTATTAATTTTGTAGTAATATTGTTTAATTTTAGTGATTTTTTGACGATAGAACTATTCTGGAATTTGGTCGATGATTGCATTCATCTCTCCATCGGAACTGTAAAAAAATTGATTTGATTTAATTGAAATAGACAGTTAATTTTTCTTACCTGGTAGTAGCGCTCGTTCTCTTCTTCTTCGTGCATAATATTCTGTTTTTTGCGCTTTTCGCGTTCTTGTTCCTGAT
>GL501515.1:510709-521259 GCA_000149185.1 Mayetiola destructor
GGAAGATATTTTTGAGGAAAATTTGCTAAGTGCAAAGTAAAATTTGTCATGGTTTAAAGCAGGGCAACACAAACGCGAAAAGCATTTCAGGTATTTCAACATTTTAGTGCAGTCAATTAATTTTTTCCTTATTTTTTTAGTGCATTTCTCTCTACGCATACATTTATGTAATGGGTTTTCCGATGAAAAATGAATTTCTAGGTGAAAATTGAATACATAAATGTTTTTTCTCTTATCCGAAACTTCAATAAGCCAAAAATGTCGATTTTCCGAAAAAAGCTGACGTGAAATTTCTATTGTTCTTCGAATAACCGATAACATAAATGTATGCACTAGAAAAATAAGGAAAAAATTAATTGACTGTACTAAAATGTTGCAATACCGGAAATGCTTTTCGCGTTTGTGTTGCCCTGGTTTGAGGAAAATTTTCTTTACTATCAGTATTGCTATGTATTTTATTTTTCATTTTTTCGCGAAATTTTTTTCTTTGGGACCACCTCTCATTTGTGGACCAAACTTTTGCACTAGAACAAATGGTCCTATTTCTGTAATCGGGACATTTCTCATTTGTGGACCACTTGGGGTGCGACGAGGGTGGTCCGATTATAGAAGTTTCACTGTAAATGCTTTATGAACGCTCAAGTCATTCATGTTATTCACTGATCAGTAGCCACATCTTGCGGAAAAATCGTGCAAACTATTTCAAACGTCATTTCTCATTTCACCCTTCTCACTTCGTTCGACCGTGCATATCATTATTGTATCATTCCGTCCATCGCTCATCATAGCATAAGTAGTTTTTTTCCGATTGATTCCGTAATGTTCGACAATATCAAAATAAAATTTAGTTATATTTCCGAATCGTTAATTGTTGATAAAAACTAATTGATGAAATATTTAGAAAACAAGTGTTCATCGTAATCGATCATTTGGGCTATGAGCTCCATTTGTTGCTTTGTCTTCGGATTTAAATTCAATTCATCAATTGTCAGTTTAAATTCGTCGACTATTAGTGACTATTAGTCAGACGTATTCTCCAATTGAACAATAATAGTTTTTATCGTTTGTAATTTCGATATTTGCGCGGTGCGCACATAACCGAATGTGATCTTTTTATTCTCGTTAATTATTATTATAATTATGGAACAAAGTTTCGACGATGTAGAACTTAACGACGATTCAATTATAGAATTGGAAAAGTCAAAGCATTATTTTACAATAAAAAACATCATGAAAAAATCTGATTCCGGAATATGGAAGCATTTCGGAGAAGTGTATCATAAATTTGGAACCATAATCAATGACAAATAAATGGTTTTAAGGATTAAAACATACTTTTCCACACTGTTTTCATGATTTTTTTAGTTTCTGAATTCATTGATATTTTTTTATTCATACACGATAGCTACGACTTATTTGGATTCAATTATCAGCGAATGAAAACAATTCTTAATGAATTCCAAATTAAAATAAATATAATTTAGTTTATATAATTAAAATAAATGCGTTTTTATCAGGAGGCGGCATCGGCAGTCCACGATACTGCTTCTTCTTTTTCCAACATGGCGGCCTCTCTACGCTATGTTCTAACTCATGACAAATACTATTTTGTGTCCCATTCTCTCATACGTTTTTTAAGGTTATGTTTAGAGCTCAAGAAAAACAGTTCAACTGTCACCATTTTAATTGAGGGAGCCGCCTCCTGGTTTTTATTTACATAATTTAGCTCAGTTGGTACAATTCAGGATTCAGTTCCGATTCGTCAATTTTCAATAATAATAATAATATTCATATGACTCATATGCAATCAATTTGATTCTGAACAATTTTATTGTGGGTGATTGGGGATTACAATGTAATTACATACATAAAATAGAATTTATTATTAATTCAATTCAATTGATCAGTACAATATATCATTTGTTTGTTGATATGATATCAACATCATCACTGCTAATTCAAGAGCCAAAGCCATTCACAAAACGTAAATCGAAGATCATTTATCAATTATTACTGATCATAAAATAAAAACCGTAAATATTCAAGAGTCGCTCCGAGCGACTCGTTTTAAGCGACTCCAAAATGAGCGACTCGAATTCGCTCGACTCACTCATTAGTGCAAATCGTTTCCCGTCGGTTCGTGAGAACTCGCTCGAGTCGCCTGAGCGAATGATTTTGCCTTCGAGCAGCAGCAGCGAGTTCAAAAAAAAAGCGAGTAAGCAGCGACCTCCGGAGTAGGTCGCTCCCACCCCCGGGCTCATACATTGATAAATTTCTTACTTAAAATAATTGTCCATTCAAATTACTAAATTTCACGACGATTCCCTTTTCCGACCACAGTGGTATCGCCGTATTAATTGACTGCCAAATAACTACTCCTCCTTTACAAAGAAAAATATTGAACTTCAAATATGTTAATATTGAGGGACTTAATGCTTTTCTGGAGGGTAAATTACGCAATATTGAATTGCCTATCGATTCCAATTTGTCAGAAAATGATCTTGAATCGATCGCGGTTAACGTTAATAACATCTTTCAACTTGCCATTGACAGGTTCGTACACTCAAAAAAGGTCGTTCATAACTTTCAACTGTCAAATCAATCCAAAAGAATACACATTGAAATGAAGAAAATTGTACAATTTTTCTAAAAGAACTTACCATCGCGCTGATTATGGCCAAACACGTAATAATTTGGGGAAGTTAAAAATAATGTTCAAAATTAGTTTGCATTCGGATATAAATCGCTTCTATAAAAAAACAATTGAAAATATTAAGAATACACGAGATGCGTATGCCCACATTAAAAAATACCAATTGGGCAAGAAGAAGTCGGCAAATATTGGTTCCCTCTATACGTGTGATAACAAAAATACGCTTCTTACTAATGACATGGATATTTCCATTGCTTTGGCCAATAAATTTTACAGTAATCACACTATTGCGGAGAACATCATTTCACCCAATTCTCTGCTGGCTACTCTCACACATGATTCAATACGATCCTTCAAATTTTGTATTTCATTCTCGGACTCTAAACTGGCCCAGAGTATAAAATTTGACATATCACGTACACCTGTACATGAGTACATGTACTCATGTACAGTGTACGTGACATGTCAAATTTTATACTCTGAACTGGCCTCCAATCCAACGGACTCAATATCCAATTTCAATCGCCTTGACTTCGAAATGCTAACATCACTTGAAGAGATCAGTGGGGTTATAGCGGATAGACCGAATAAGTCATCTGTTGGTATGGACAATCTTCCATACACTATCATCAAACGGTTCAGCCCTAGTGTAGCGCACTATGCCTGTAACATATGGTCTCCGAAGCCTGAACCATAGGAAGAAAGAGAGAGAATAAATGAGAACAGTATGCGTTTCTCCTAGTGCCGACAATTTATTTTGATTTTTCATAGGTGGTTTTTGGTACTTTCTACGTACTTTTGACATATATTTGATAGTATGGGTAGTGGTTCTACCAGAAACAATGTCTTCGAAAATGAAATGTCACATGGACATGAGACATGAGAATTCACGAATGCAGAATGAGAGAGAGATTTACGCTACGTATACAAATAAGGGGAAGTTAGAAAGAGAGAAATAATTTGTCACTGTGCGTATATTTGGGCATATTCGGGCGTACCATGGCAATATAGCGGCATACATGTGTATGTATTGGGCATACAGACATAGTGCGCAATACTAGGTTCAGCCCTACTATTCTACTGTTCCTTACAATCATGTTCAACCGTTTACTGTCGATTGGTTATTTCCCAAAATGCTGGAGGGTGGCTGTTATCATACCTATTCCCAAGGAAGACAAAGACAAGATAGTCTTAAATGCGGAGCGCCAACAACCTGGGTTAATTTGGATTTAAGAGCTGCCTTCGACACTGCCTGGCACTCGGGATTGCTTTTGAAAATGAAAACGGTGGGTTTCAATGAGCTCATCTTAAAAATGATTTCAAATTACCTGGTCGACAGAAGCTTTAGAGTTTCGGTTAATGGACTACATTCTAATTCTAAGGTGTGCTGAAATAATGAACGACTTGTTTGAAATCAGTCAAAATATTTATTTTCGCAAAAAAGTGCCGAAATATTCAAATAAATATTTTTTATTTAAATAAATATTTTGGTTAGCCCTGGTTATACCTAATCAGAAACGACTTTCAACTGAATGTGTCGTTTACTTTCAACAATTTTTGAAAATTTTTGAAAATTGTGAAAATTTTGAAAATTGTGAAAATTTTGAAAATTGTGAAAATTTTGAAAATTGTGAAAATTTTTGGAAATTTTGAAATTTTTAATTTTTTTTGGAAATTTCGAAAAATTTTGGAAAAAGTTTGGAAATCATCTGAAACGGATAGATCCAAAGTTTCAATTTGATCCGACCGCTAGAAGTTGGTCAAAAACTCATCCAAAGTGGGGACGAAATTACAAGAAGAAGAAGAAAAGAAGAAGAAGAAGAAGAAGAAGAAGAAGAAGAAGGAAAAGAAATAACGAAAATAGTAATGCACCTCTGGTGCATAAAAATATAAATTTAATATATCCTAGGGAATTTGCGTGTATTACTATCTTTTATATTTAAAAATATCGAAAAAATATGAAAAAATTACTTTGAACGAATATTTTTTTGACTGATTGTACATGAAGTATTAATAAATATCGTATATACATACAATAAAAATGAACCCTGATACAGACTAAGCGCGCTATGTGGTATCGTCCTTTTAAAATACTAGAATATCTATCCAATAACATGCATGAAGTTATATAAATTTCACAACGCAGTCCCCTTATGTTGGCGAGATACGATTGAATAGCTCATATAGGCGTTGAAACAATTTTTTTTTATTTTGAACAACTACAAAATAAGATCGCTTCAAGAGTCACACATAAAGCATAGATACGTGAATAGTGAATATAGAAGTATATAATGTCTTGTATTATGTGATATGTCAAATGTGGAATGTGGATGCGTACAACGTACAACAGATATATATCTATGATATCATATTAAATATACAAATATCAATTGTTTTATTAACAATTCAATTCATATTTTATTTTTGTAGATAAATAAAAAACAGATGTTTGAAAGAAAATCGAAAATTGAATGTTAAACTTAAGCTGAACCACAGTTGGCCAAACCTGCAATCATGATTATTTATAATTGATTGATTATCTATGTTCTAATCATTTTTTTTTTGAATCATTGAAATTTGATTTTTCTGATCACTCACTCATTTGAATGATTAAAAAATCACTCACTTTTGCGAAAAATGATTGATTATGGTGTCGCTAGTGTCTATGCAGCTGCTAAAGTCAGCGACAATGTGAGTGTCCAAAATAATTAATCAATAATTAAAAAAGGGAGTTATTTTTTATTCACTCAAATGAGTAAAAGATTTAAATAATCAAATTTCAATCATTCAGAAGAAGAGTGATGAGAACTCAAAAAATCAATCAATTCCATAATTTAAATTTTTTTTTAAACTATTCAATCGATTTAGGGCAAGTGTGAGCTGAGCTAACTTCATAATGTCCTTTTTCGAAGTCAACAATTATAACAGTGATGTCGTCTTTAGTTCTCTGGAAAGCTTTCTCAACCAAATCGTTTGCACCATGGTCCGGTTGCTTATATCGATCTTTGATAAATTCGACAGCCTCTTCATTCTCCATCACTGCCCACAAACCATCAGAAGCCAATATCATGAATTTTGGTTCATCCTTACTAAAATCAATGAATTCAAATTCCGGATCTGCAATTAACGCATGGTGGTCTTCCTTTCGGTCAAAGTCACCCACGGTTCGTGTTGTCTCTAAGCCTGCAAATCGTGCCCTATGTCCTGGACGAAACCATAAACGATCGTTTGCACCATGAATTCGTTCTATTTCTTTCTGATTAGGGATATTATGATCCGTTGATAAACGTTTTAACTCATTATTCATTTTGCAAAGTACAGCACGTGAATCGCCAACATTAGCGACCGTCAATTTTTCCTTTTCAGCGATTGCAATTATACAAGTTGTGCCATGTTTACGTGTTTGGTCTAATAAAAACTTTCTTTTTAGTTCGGATTCTGCTGTTCCAATGACTTCTTTTAACATATCCTCGGCATTTAGTTTTTCACCTTTAACGCGATTTGATTTAAGGTATGCCGCTATCGAATTTTCCAAATGCTCTTTGGCATCTTCTGCAGACGCCTTTCCGCCATGACCATCAAGAACAGCGAATACTCCGATTCCGGAATCAGCACAATTTTCGATTTGAATATATCTATCTTCATCTTTATCTGCCACGCCTATCTTATGAGCTACGAACGACACCGGTTTATTCTCTTTGGTTTTTCCAGGAGTTCCATCACATTTCGGCGGTTGAATGATTAATAATGTTAATAAAAAAATGGTTATTTCCCAGCCACTTGAAAGCATGATTGCGTTGTACGTTGAAAGAAAAAAAAATTACTTTGTCTGGTGAATAAGAACTTAATATGCCCGTGTTTAGAACAAACAGACATACTACTGGCTCCAAGCTAACGGAAGCCCTTTTATATGTTTCAAAACTTTAAAAATATTTATTCTTGCAAATTCCCACCAACACACCGGTACTTTATTCTCATGAAAGCTCCAACAATAACATATTGATGAATGTTGCGGATGATGTACGCAGTTTACAAAAACAGACGTTTGCGTAATACGAATATTATTATTATTGTTTTGAACGAGAATTTTAAAATTCAAAGGCGATGATGATCGAATGTTTTATTCATTATAAATAATATTGTAAAAGAATGGAAATGTGTTTTCTTATCATTTTATGATAGAATATATTCAAAACAAAAAAATGTACACATTTTTTAATTCAAGATTTTTCTGAATCAACATCATAAAAACCATTTCTGAATGCACAATGCACATACATATATTGAATAAACAATCTTTAATCTAACAACGCAAGCTTCTTATGGTCGCCATTGATTTGAACGCATTCCACGCTAAAAAATGTTAATGTGGAAAGTCGTGATAGCTTAAAAAGATTATCAAGATGTGGTGAAAATATTCTGCTTTTTGAATATTCAATGTAGCGTCTCAATAAATTTCTAGTAGCTTGAAACTTAGTTCACCAATAAAAAGATTCGACAAAGTTCGAACATTAGTCTTCGAAAGTAAAGAAAGAATTCGATTTTCACCTCCGTGAATTTTTATGCACCACCGGTGCATACTACTACATTCGTTTAAAAATTTTTATTTTTTCCCCCGTTTCTCTTTCTGTCCACTCTTCGGGCGACTATTTGACCATTTTGTAGTGGTCAGATCGAGCTGATACTCCGGATCTATATGTTTCAGATGATGGAACTAACTAATCTCTCCAATCGAATGAAATATTTGTTTAGAATTGAGGTTTTTCTTTATCAAAAAGAACATTTCATTGACTGATCGCTTCATTGACTGATTTATTTTTTTTTTCGTTTGTTTTCAAAAAAAATTAATTCACTGGAGGATCATATTGGCAGAAGAATCTATAATTTGCCACTTTGTTGATCTGTCACTTAGCACAATAGATCGGATTTGGTGCATTTAAACCATGAATCGTATCAGAAGCTATAAAAACCAACATTTATTCCTAAGGTTAACGAATTTGTTTCAAACTGATCTGGATAAAATGTATCCATGTCAGTGAAGAACCTAAAAATACCACACAAAAATATTACCCCATTCAAATCTCAATTTCACCCAAAGAAAAATTCAAGTCAAATTTACTCTATTTTGATGCCATTCTGCGTCAAAAGTCATGAATACTCCATTCCTCGTCAAATTGATGCCATTTTAGCGTCAATGTTGACTTGGAATGGAGTATTTTTGACTTGTGACGCAGAATGGCGTCAAAATAGTGTGAATTTGACTTGAATTTTTCCTTGGGCAGTTTCTCAACAAAGCAAATTTTCAGAAAGCTTCGAACAAAATTTCATTTGCTCAACTTAAAATAGTAAAAATGTGTTTTGCTTATA
The DNA here is from genome assembly GCA_000149185.1 of Mayetiola destructor. Classification (NCBI taxonomy): domain Eukaryota; kingdom Metazoa; phylum Arthropoda; class Insecta; order Diptera; family Cecidomyiidae; genus Mayetiola; species Mayetiola destructor. Next base: position 518,730 of record GL501515.1, read on the forward strand.
TGCGAAAGAAACACACGTCATAGCGACTGAATGCTAAAATGTTAACGGCTATCCAAACTGTGAAAATATATAAAATGGAAATTAAGTTAACTATCATTAAAGCTCAAAGGTAATACTGCTTCATTTGTACCAGATTTCGTGTCATAGCCAAGCATTCACACGAGCATAAGCATATGCGCCATGCCGTCGAATGCTAGCATTTGGATATCGGCATATACTAGCATGCAGAACCGCATACCCGATGCAATGATGAATATTCGCACACGAACAACGAGCTGTGTTAGAGTAAAAATCACAAAACGGACATTTATTTCAATTCCAAACGCAAATATTATCAGCAATACATCATTCAGACGTTCTTTAATTTTACACATTAATATTCGAATGGAATTGAATTTATATTATTGTTCAAAATATGTTTACGTTTTACTGTTCACTGACGCAATTCTCAATGCCACATGCTTAAAATCTGAATGTGTTAGTGAACAGTAAGAAGTAAACATGTTTTGAACAATAACACAAATTTAATTCCATTCGAATATTAATGAGTCAAATTAAAGAACGTGTGAATGATGTAATGCTGATAATATTTGCGTTTGGAAGTGAAAAACATATCTGTTTTGTAATTTTAACTACGTGTTATTCTAGGATATGATTGTCTTTGTGAGACAATTATAAAAACTTAGCTGAAATATGAATCGTCCGAAATTGAACGTGTTATTTTTTCAACGCAGGGCTAAAGAAAAAATACGTTTGAATTGAATTTGAAATTAAAAATACCAAGGACATAAAATGTATTTTTTCTACGTGAATACAGTCAAATTTCCTAAGTCTCAAGTGATATTTGTTCAGCTGTAAATTCGAGCAAAGCAAATGATGATAATATGACACTTCAACAATAATAATTACTGTTCACGATACACTGCAAAAAAAATCTATATTTACAGCTAACGTATATTGTACATTGGACATATTGAATGGATGGATAATGATTTGCAAATTGCACAAATACTGGCATGTGACAACATAGGCTTAAATTTCAATCTATTGGAAATAAGATTGCTGATTAATTTTCGTTTTACTCGGAAATTTTCCCAAAAGATTGATCAGGGCAAATCGATTCACATCTTTATTCATTATTTATTTGATGACCCTGAATCGAAAGAATAACACGTTCAATTTCAGATGATTCATATTTCAGCTAAGTTTTTATAATTGTCTCGCAAAGATAACAATTTTCTACAGTAGTGCGTAGTTAAAATTACAAAACAGATATATTTTTCATTTCCATACGCAAATATTATCAGCATTACATCATTCACACGTCCTTTAATTTGACTCATTAATATTCGAATGGAATTAAATTCGTTCAAAACATGTTTACTTTTTACTATTCACCAACACATTCAGATCCTAGGCATGTGGCATTGAGAATTGCGTCAGTGAACAGTAAAACGTAAACATGTTTTGAACAATAATCCAAATTTAATTTCATTCGAATATTAATATTGCGTTCGGAAGTGAAAAAAATGTCTGCTTTGCAATTTTAACTACGCACTACTGTAGAAAATTGTTGTCTTTGTGAGACAATTATAAAAATTTAGCTAAAATATGAATGATCTGAAATGGAACGTGTTATTTTTTCAATGCAGGGCTTTCAAATAAATAATGAATAACTCAATCAGTAAAAATGACTCACATAAGCTAGAATAATCAAAAATTTTAGTTCTTGGGTAAAAAAAAGAATGGAAAATGTTTATTACTCTTCTTATTGAAAGCCTTTCATACACACTGTTTTCAGCTCATTTTCCGAAACGTAGTTTTTAATTTCTTGCAAACCACAGCATTATTCCAAAATAGCCCGAGAAAGCCAATTTTTTTTGATCCATCTCAAGCTTCAAAGACACCTATTTCCCTCGCATATTTGCTGTAACGGAAACTTCCGACTTACTCAAAAAAAAAAAAAAACGAAACGTGTGTCGTCTGCTGTCACACAGCATGAAATATCAAAAAATCCTTTTCCAACTTACCAATCAAGTCGATTGGATTTAATTTCAATCCTTCTATCGCCAGACCAGTGGTGCGCCACCGGTCTTTTTATGCAACACAGGGTGCATTACTATATTTGCTTCTTTTTTTCTTCCTTCAGGGCACTTTCTAACCATTTTCCAATATTACGATCGATCTGAAATTTTGGATTTTGTGACGGTAAAGTATCAGCTAATATTGGGAAGCCATGCGCTGTAATCCAAGGAGCACAAATTCAGGTCATGCTTAAAAACTATCCCAACCGATCCACAGTGCCCGTATCAAAAATGATAATCCATAAAATATTATTTGAAATGAAACTTGATCAGATTATCCTCATTCTCGAATTGTTTACTTATAGCAGTGGCGTGTTAACAAATTACGAGGCCCGAAGGCAGAATTTTCTTTCGGGCCCCCTATACTCTGTATAATTAAATTAAACGGAAAATTCAATTTTAAATTTTAAATTCAAACATTGAACGCACGCGTGTTATTTTGTTAC
>GL501515.1:540857-571721 GCA_000149185.1 Mayetiola destructor
GTCATCAAATTGAATCACCCCTTGAATTTCTTCTTTTCTTTTGAAATCACCCGCCAAAACTTTTCGCTTGAGTATTGTTTGTATTCATACTTCTAACACTATTTCCGTCACTTTTACTCCGAAAATCAACATAATCTCTATCGATTCTTCTCGTTGTGCAATTCGTGAAAATTGTAACGAGTTTCTTATAAAAAATGAACAAAACAAAATTACTCCATATGAAATGTACACGTCGTAAGTGTGCCATAAGAAAGCAAAATGTATAATGTATAATTCTAGTGGAGAATTTTCGTCGTGTTCATTTCTCATAGAACATTTTGGTTTTGCGCAATTCTTGTATGCCAATCTGAATGGTTCCTTTTTGATTCTGAGCCGTTCATATGTGTGTACGATGTAGTGTGTTTATATGCATCTGGTACGTATCATTCTGATTAAATGGAGTTTTCATTTGTCTTCTCTTCTTTCGTGTGTTCGATCCTCCAAAAATGCCAGAGTTGGATTCCAAACAAAATATGCATCAGAAAAGTGAAAATCGAAAAGGGGAACAGGAGAAATTTCTTTGAAAATTGCTGCTCTCCTTTACAGCCATGTCATTTTGCCTTGTTCGTATAGTGAATGTTGGATATCTCAGCTCATTTCGTATAATTCTTCCATTCAATCGAATAGAGAATTGAAATATCGAATAAGAGAACAGACAATTATTCTATCTGAAACTGTTTTTCCAACTTTTTTTTAGCTTGTGTTCAAAACGCTTTTCACAAAGCATATTTATACATTGTGTGGAGGTGTATATGGCAAACAAATTTTGGTTCGGACAATACTTCAACATTAACTCCCTTATCCAAAGATTCTTAAATTATCTTTAACTAATAATATCTAAAAAATTTATCAAATATCTGTTTTCTGATTATATCTGTCTTAAGAACTCTCTTTCCCTGTTTTGATACATCTGAAAAAAATTGAGCTTCCGACCATAGTCCTACAATGACTTGTACTTGAAATCGAATAGCATCTATTGCAAAAAAACAAAAACAAAAAAAGGATTCGGCAAAGCCTTATGGATGTTATCGAGTTTAAAGAGTATTATTTTATGATTGGCAATCGATGCACGCATCAGAAAATGGATGAGTGTAACGTGTAGCCCACTAGGCTGAAATGATTATCATCGAATAAATGCTTGACATTTTTCTCGGTACTACAAAAGCTTTCATTTTTAGAAGTTAAAGAACTTGTCACAACGCTATAGAATGAAAATTGGCATCGACTACTTCGAATCATTTGAACAATGAAAAACATAAAATCTTGATCCCATCGCTGACGTTCCATCATCGTGACAAAGGATTTTCTTTGAATGCTGATCTGCAAATTTAGAGATATTTCACCTGTCATAAACATCAAGAAAATTAGTTTGAAGCTTGAGTCTAGAGTTTATAGAAATCTATAGACTTTGAAACATTGGCAAAAGAATCATATTTGCATGATGTGAATAACATTATAATATAGTGCAGTATTGAGCTTAAAAAATCATCTATAAAAAATAATATTCGGAATTGATCGAGATTGATTACCTATCACATTTCTGATTAGAGATTAAAAGTAATACAAAATGTAGCCATTCAAGAGGAAAAAAAATTATCTATTCACATATAAATTATATTGAATTCAAAGAATGTTTGTTGATTCAGCATTCAACATTCAATATCTGTCTCATTTCATTTTACATTTCTTCCCCATTTCATTTTGTGATACATCATTGTTGTTTTCCCTCTGTTTCACTAAACGTATTGGTTTTGCGTTATTCTATTGTGTTTTACACTTTGCTTACTTTAACAGTGAGCTCGCTTGGTTACTACACGTACCGAATATTGTGAATATAGAGTTTTTTTTCGTTTTGTTTTGTTTTTGTTTTTGTTTTTTTTTTTTTTGGTTCCATGATGATACAGCTTCATGGATATCGAGACTGAGTGGAAATTCAGTTGCTCCTCAACTACCACAAGTGTTAGAGGTGTGTATCCATTCAGTGCGTAGCTGCAGTCAGCGTAGTTTAGTGATTCTTCAGCATACAAAAACGGTATAATTCTAGTACCTAAAGATATAATTAACAAAAAAAAAAAAAAAAAAACAAAATAACATATATCGGCCTTGTATTGCTGAATAATTTTTTTATTATTTTTATTCAATGTGAATTTATCCGAAAGAGAAAAATCGTGTTTGAAGTTTGTAAAAGAAAAACAAATAAAAAAGTAAAAAGAAAAAGTATCCATCGCCAATAACAGTCCCAAACACGCACATGAAAGTAAAATCCAATTTCAAATATAAATTTTTTTTTTTGCTGTACGAATTGCGTTTGTGCATAAGATGTTGCTCAGAATTTTATTTCAATGCTCACTTCAATCAACTCTTCAGCTACCATCATTACCATTCGACCGAATCGATTTGAACAATTTTCGATAAAATGTTGAATCCCTTTGTTTTGCTCACGTCCCCACTTCTTTTCTTTATCCAATTTGCTTGATAAAAGAGGAATCTTAACGAAAAGGTCGACTCAAGCAAGCATGAGCGATGCTCATTTTACTAAGACATAATTACCCCTCGAATTTACTCTAATATGAGTAAAAGTTGAAAGCAATCATTTTGCAATTCATTTTGTCCTTCATACAATTTTTTGTTTTTCGTACTCATAAAGATTATATTCGATTGAATTATTATTATTGGTGACCTGTCACCTTTTTGTTATTCGTAATAATGAGTTTATTCTGATGGAAAATGGAAAATTGGAAAATTTATATGCATTAAATTATATTTTCTCATCCCAAAACTTGGATAAATAATAATAAGAACAAAATATCCTGAACGCGTTGCTCGAGTGTAAGAATGGCTGTTTGTGCGCGTTCGCTTTTGATCATCGGATTTTACTTTCCATTTCTTTTTCGGTTTGGTGTTGGTGTTTTGTTTGTTTTGATGCATAGGCTTCCGATTTTGTTTTCATATAAAAAAAAACTTCGCGTCCGCATTCAACATTTCTCCTCTTCGTGTGTACTCTGCTCCTTCTAAAGAATAAAAACAATTTAATGGCTGAAAGAAGCCAAACGATTTTTTTTTTTGTTGTATCAATTTCTGTTTGCATTGAATGTGTGAAATTATTGTGAGTTATTTGGTTCTGTGAGTGTTGTGGGCAGTCTGTTCTTCTGTGTTCGATGTTAGCCGTTGAGCAAATGCTGTTATTCCGAAAAATGGCACTCGCATAATTGAGGTGCTTTAGTGTGCGAATATTTTGTTGCAATTCTTATTTGAAATTGGAATATTTGAATTCGACTGAAGGGCGTTATTTGAATGCATCTGAAAAAATTTCATTCAAACTCAAACCGAACGCTAAAGAGACAGAGAGTGAGAGAGAGAGAGAGAGAGAGAGAGAGAGAGAGAGAGAAGAAAGAGAGAGGAGAGCCTTTAAAGATTTTTCCAAAGCTTTTCATTTGAATCCTCCATTTGAGTCCAAACTGAACGAACTCATATTGACATAACAGAACAATGACCCAGTATGATTCTTTGTATAACATATCGGATGAACATACGAGGGGACAGTGTGATCAGAAAATATCTATTGATAAACCTGAAAAAGGAATTCGATTAAATATGATGGTTTTGAATGGAAAACTCTTCAGACTCTGTATTGATAGTTTGACCTGATAGATCTGCATCCTTTTAGCTTATCCTTGGACCGATCAATATTATATTTCGATGAAACTGAATTGAAAATCCTTTTAAAAATATGAAATTACCAATGCATATGGTCCAGTATGAATCGTTCATCATTGAGGCACATACATTTTGGATTTGAATAATATTTTTAACAGTTGGGAAATGTGATTGAATTTAATCATATCCCATTTCAGTTCGAAATGATCATGGTTTTCTACATCCGATTTGATCATATATCATAGATGGATATAAATTAGTTTCGGCTCAATGTCATTATGCATTTGTGGATGTAAATCTAATTTATTATTCGATGCATATACGTGCATTGTACGTATGCTCTTCATGTTTAAATCGTAAAAATGAAAAATGAACATCATAATATTAATTCAGAAAAGAAAAAAATAAAAAATAAAAATACGGGCAAGTTAGTAGACTGTGTCAAAATAGCCACACACATATCATCGAATCTGCTCAAATGTTTTATGCATTATTTAATGTTATTGACCGGACATTTCTACTTAAGGCCATCTCATATTATATGTCACATAGAATTGTATTCCCTGCGATTGAACGAAATAATACTAATAAATATCAGTCGATGTGTATATCACATACATGAAAAATGTAAAACCCGAGGGGCTAATCAAAAATTGTCGCGTCAAAAAGTCAAAACTTGTTATACACAAAAATCAACTACAACATTCGACACAATTTCGTATAGATGATGTTGTACATGATAAACACTTTGTATTTGTAAACTGGTGATGCTCAATGAACAAAATCAAATGAATAGGTCCACTCGCTACTCCCCAATATGAGCCATCGTTGAAAAAAGAATACAGTCAGTCAGTGTCATTGTTTTTGGTTGTTCGCGATCGAATAAAACAAACACAGAACCTAAAACCAACAAAAATTTCGGACAAATTCATAATGTGAATCGGAATATATTCAGACGACGTTGTGCGTTGTAATGAATATTCAAAATCACGAAGAAAAAAAAATCGTACGGAGAAACTATGAAATTAAGCCCACTTTGTTCTCTTTTCAAAATTTCAGTATCTAAAATAGGTCCCAAAGGTTATTCCTATCATAGTTTATATTCAAACAGTTTTGAGGTTCAAATCAAAATTAATCAGAGGAGCAAACGGCGATTCAATTTGCATTGTAACCATATCTGGGTCGTGGAATAGACACCAATTGTAAAACGTGAAATTGAGCAGTGGACCGTTAAACTGATTGAATCAGAAAAATGACAGACGGTGCCACATCTGTAACGTGTCTGGATGAGACAATACATCATAAATCATCATTATCACCGGATGAATCAATTGAACTACCGGCACTTCGGAACCCATTAGATGCACCGGAAAAGCAGCCAAATAAGGTGACTTAGATTATTCATTCATGTGTGTGATGAAATCTTTCATTTTCAGCTTTTATTTTTTCCTTTTATTATCCACATTTGTATTTCTTTTCTTTCTTGTTTTTTTTTTCTCGTTGAGAATCAAATATGTTATTACAATGTAATTATAATCGAAAAATATTTCGAATCGCATGAAGCAATATCGCAAGTGTCCGCAAAAAAAACTTCCCTGTTTGGGATTCATTATTATTATTATTCGATCGAACTGATGACCGAAATTGGTACAAATTTCCTTACTTATATTTTGCTATACAATAAAGTCTTTTTAAAAGGACCACTCTCTAAAAGGACCATTCCTCATTTGTGAACCAATTTGCCAGCAACCAAAATGGTCCTTGGTCCTTTTAGAGGAACTTTGCTATATAAATATATATATATATTTCTAGGGGGAAACATCAACGCGAATAAATGCGAATATTCTGAATAAGTACGAATTTCACGAATATTTGCGAATATTTGTGAATATTTACGAATATTTGTGAATATCTACGAATATTTGTAGATATAACGAATATTAATTTATTTATGTAATCGATATTGTGTGTATAAACGAATGTTTATTATGCACCACGGTGCATTACTACATTTGGTTTTCTTTTGTTCCTCTCTCACTTGTGAAAAACTATTATAACTCTGTCAATTGTTGTTCAATCGATCTGAAATTTGGATTTAGGTATAACTTGGGAAATGCTATCGACTGGAAATTTTTTCGGAATTTTCCGGAACAAATTTCCCGACCTGAAAATTTTCCGGGCACAAAATTTTCCCTGGAAATTTTTTTTGGAAAATTTTTCTTGGAATTTTTTTTTTTGAAATTTTTTTTTCGGAAAATTTTTTTCTTGAAACATTTTCTTGGAAAATTTTTCTTTCGGAAATTTTTGTTTGGAAATTTTTTTTTTTCGGGAAAATTTTTTTCTTTCCGAAAATTTTTTTCTGAAATATTTTTCATTCAAAATTTTCATGAGGAATTTTCCTGGAAAATTTTCTCTCAAAAATCTTCCCAATAAATTTTTTTTTAAAAAATTTCTCTTATTTGCTTCATTTTTCGGATCTTCTCCAAAATATCCGTTTTGAATGAATGAACGGCGCTGATACGATCAACTGCGTAACGACAGCGAACTCATTTGGATTCTGAAGTTGCTAGGAAACAAAAAGAACGGAGCACAGATTCACATTTAATCAAAAAAATTATTATTTTTTTAGAAATAAAATTACGATAAAAACGGAATGAACATTTAAAGCAAGTTTTGACAGAAAGTAATAAATTTGAATGTTTTTGAAGATCTGTTAGCCTCAAATGTCTCTTCATTTGTTGGGTGTTGTTTTGTTTTACTCAGCTTTACTAATGCTGTTTATTCGCGAATATTCGCGAATATTTGTGAATATTTGCGAATATTTGTGAATATCTGTGAATATTTGTGAATATTTGCGAATATTTGTGAATATACGCGAATATTCTGAATATCTTTTTTGATGTTTTCCCCTAGATATATTTTTTCGGACATTTAGGCGTCAATAGATTGAAATCACTGTACATTCACACACTTATTAGCACACAAAAGCAGAGGTTGTAAACGGATTTTGAATGAGGCTAATTTCCATTTCAACTAAAACACATACTACATATTATTAAATCGCACGATAAACATTAATTCAATTGATTGATTTGTAGAATTGCGGTGGCCAAACAAAAAATCTAATTTATATTAAATGCGACAGCACAACTACGAGAATAATGCAAAAAAAGAAATATATTCTACGATGCCTCGGCAATCGGCAACTAGTACTAGTTGAATATTTGTAGCACCTAAAAATAGCGCACACTGAAATTTCCCTTAAACTGGAAAATTTAACGTTCAACTGTTTAGGATGAATCATCCTGGATGATTCACCCAATGCTCCTGGGAACCAAATTTGAACGATTTTTTTCAACATTTAATTGTGCCGTAAAATTCATAAATTGATTGTTTATGATAAAATATATTCTAAAGCATACATTTATTTCCTTCACCGAAAACGAAAAAAAACGGAACGATATTTGCCGAAGCGGCATCTATGATGGCTTATGAAGAAGAGCCTTTGGAAGGATGATCCACTGATTAAACTGGATTTAAACAATAACTAATTTCGATAAAAAGTGTAAGCGGACTTTCAGGAAAGCATACGCATATAGCATGCTGGATCCGCAAGCTTGCCAATAAAACTGTGCAAAAATTGCCAAAAGAATGAGATTCGAACGTATGTTCATATGTACGACGCAGTTCAATGGGATTGTGATATGATGTATTGTGCCGTATGGCTCCATATCGAGATACCAATGGGCAAGCTTGCGGACGCATTTGTGATGTGCATATATTTTCCCAAATTGTCTGAATGGAGGCAAAACCTGAAAAGATGTATAATAGAGCTGTTAAGCTATTCAAGAAAACGCTTTAATTGACCAATTTTACATTTCGAAGAATGTTGTTATTCAAAAGGAATCAGACACACACACACACACACCTTCCTCCTCTATTTCTTAGGATCCATCGTATTTCGTGTTTTATGAACGTACGTGTGTATTCGAATGGTTTTTGTAAAAGCCGTTCATAGATGCTGTATATTTTCTGATCATCTGATCCTAAATTTGAGAACGAAAAAAAAAAGAAAAAAAGCTGCTCAACGAATCTCTCTCTCTCTCTGTTCATTTCATTTTCACCTTGCAGAAAAATAAGGTGCAATTGCCGGACCGAGGATCATGGTCAAGTAAACTAGATTTCATATTGTCAGTTGTTGGTTTGGCAATTGGCTTAGGAAATGTTTGGCGTTTTCCATATTTATGCTACAAAAATGGTGGTGGGGCTTTTTTGATTCCATATTTTTTAACGCTTATATTGGCTGGTATACCAATGTTTTTCATGGAATTGGCGTTAGGGCAAATGCTTACAATAGGAGGTCTAGGCGTATTCAAAATTGCACCAATTTTCAAAGGTAAAACGTTAGAATTAAATTGTGCATGCTTTTTATTCAAAAAAATTTTTTCGTTTCGTTTCCTTTTTTCACTACTCACGGAACACGAAACCAGTATTTATAGAAGCTTTCGGCGAATGGCATGATTGATTCTATTTACATTCTTTAAAAAAAAAACAATCATTAAAGGATGGTTTTTTATGTTGAATGCAATTCCTTCAATTACTAAACGTTTTAATTATATTCACACCTTTGGATTAATTTTTATGCACAAATTAAAGGGATTGGATATGCAGCCGCCGTTATGTCATGCTGGATGAACGTCTACTATATAGTTATTTTAGCATGGGCAATATTTTACTTCTTCATGTCACTACGTTCAGGTAATTTATACACAAAATAGTTTTTCGGATATAAGTTTTCGGAAATCGGTGGCACTCAACTAATTTTTGTACGTATGATGTCGGTCTTTATTGAAAATAGATGTCCCATGGCGTTCGTGCAATAATCTTTGGAACACAGCAAACTGCGTCAATCCGTATGAGAGAAATAATTTACATTGCTGGAATGTTCCGAATATCAACAAAACAATGAAAGTGTGTTCAATAGCTGGATCTAATTTGACTACATCCGAAATAACTGATCCAGTTAAAGAGTTCTGGGAGTAAATATTCATATGTAATTTTTTTTTTTTTTTTTTTGTGTAAACAATTGAATTTATTTGTGCAATAGACGGCGAGCACTTCAAATATCATCCGGAATCGAAGAAATTGGTGGCATCCGCTGGGAATTGGCCGGTACATTGTTAGTTGTTTGGATAATGTGCTATTTTTGTATATGGAAAGGTGTTAAATGGACTGGAAAAGTTGTCTATTTTACCGCACTATTCCCATATTTCTTACTCACAATATTATTGATCCGTGGAATCACATTGCCTGGTGCCATCGAGGGTATTAAATTCTACATTATTCCCAATTTTTCAAAATTAACCGAATCTGAGGTAAAGTCACTATTTATATATGAAATTCTGAATTATGCAATAAATTTCAATTGAAAAAAAATAAATAAATGACAACAGGTTTGGATTGATGCTGTCACACAAATCTTTTTCTCTTATGGATTGGGATTGGGAACACTGGTTGCATTGGGTAGCTACAACAAATTCACAAACAATGTTTACAAGTATGTATTGAGTTCGGTGTATTGAAATTTGAAAAAATATGTTTCATTATTATATTTAAATGAATTTTGCATTTGAACAGAGATGCATTGATTGTATGTACGGTCAATTCGAGCACAAGTATGTTTGCTGGTTTTGTGATTTTCTCTGTGGTCGGTTTTATGGCACATGAACAACAACGGCCCGTAGCTGAAGTGGCTACCTCTGGTCCTGGACTTGCATTTTTGGCCTATCCATCTGCCGTCCTTCAGCTACCCGGATCACCGTTGTGGGCTTGCCTGTTCTTCTTCATGTTACTGCTCATTGGATTGGATTCGCAGTTTTGTACAATGGAAGGTTTTATAACGGCTGTCATTGATGAATGGCCACGATTACTTCGTCGGCGCAAGGAAATATTCATTGCAATCGTGTGCGCACTCAGCTATCTAGTTGGTTTGACTTGTATTACACAGGTGAAGAATTCTTTTGTGTTTTTTTTTAGATCATATAGTAAATATGCTTTTTCGATGCTAATTTTGTTTTGTTTTGGTTTTTTTTTTTAAATTAGGGTGGAATGTATGTCTTCCAAATTCTGGACTCATATGCGGTCAGTGGCTTTTGTCTACTATTTTTGATATTCTTCGAATGTGTATCAATTTCATGGGCGTTTGGTGTTGATCGATTCTATGATGGTATCAAAGAAATGATCGGTTATTATCCAATGAAATTTTGGAAATTCTGTTGGCTTTACACTTGCCCATTCATTTGTGCGGTATGTGTTATAGATTGTATTTGATGTATGTGATAAATGATAAATGCATACAATAACATTATTTCATTCCATTTCTTTAGTCTGTGTTTGTCTTCAATATTATTCAATGGACGCCAATTAAATATTTGGGATATGAGTATCCTGCATGGGCACACGCATTCGGATGGTTCACTGCTTTATCATCCATGTTGTGCATACCTGGTTATATGGTTTGGCTGTGGTATAAAACTCCAGGCGATCGAGATACGGTTTGTGTTTACATTTTGCAATAACGTCACTTTTCAATAAATAATAATTTTTCCCAAAAAATGAAAATTCCAGAAAATCCGACTACTTGTGACGATAGATGATGATGTCAAGTCATTGAGAGAAAAAATGATAGAAGAACAGAAAAAACTCAACGAAATATATCTTTAAATTTATTTGAATCTTCCACCCGAACGAATTGAAACTCACACCATTTCGCTTCATCTAAGCTCAATCAATGACCGTTTAACATTAGATTTAATTAAATTGTACCAATTTACAAGAATTATATGCGGCAGACCAAATCATATGGCTCAACTCTTTAGTTGAAGGTATCATTCTGCTTAAATCAGAAATTAAAAAACATACAAAAAACAAACACATATACACCATACACACAAGCGTAAGGAGGACGTTTTTGGAAAAAAAAATCTATTCCACTTCACGTTTTGGATAGTGAATATTGTTAGTCAGACCTCCATAATAATGTTATAAGTAGCTTCTTTAGCTTGACTTTCTATTCAATAGATCGAAGAGGCTTTGTATCGAAGAGATTTCAGTCAATTATTCAATTATTCAATTTTCAATTTTTCAATATCAACATATCAATCAACAATTTTCTTTGTGAATTGGAAAAAAATTTCCAAAACAAATGTCGGCATAATGCATATGGCGTCGTTCACACACTATCATCATATCAGTAACGAGAACTTTCTCATAGAGTTTATTAGAAAATACATTCGAAAAATTGTCTGATGAACGAATGATCATCGTAAAGCATTTTTATCTCATTGTTAATCTCAATGTGTGTAATTCCGTTTGGTATCACAAGAAACGTAGAAAAATATAATGTAGATTGAAAATGTTGAAAAAAATCATCCTATTGAATACAAAGCCAAAAAATTAAGAAGAAAAAAAAAACAAATGAAAATATTTATTGAATTATTAGGAAATATATTAGGTGATTAGTTCAAATTGTAGATTTGAAATTTTGAACCACAACTTTTTGCTGTTTTTCTTGAATGTAGAGAAATGATTTAGAAATTATTGAAAGTAGTTTTTCGAGCTGAAATTGTCATCTTTTGCATTTTTCCATACAGATTTATCAACATTTTATCATGTTTTTTCTTTTTCATTTCCTGCATTATTTTTCGTACATTATTTGTGTTAAATGAGAAAAATATTCAAGTTAAATTTTATGGCAAATCTTTACAAGAAAAAATTCAAATAATACTTCCATTGGATCCAACATGATCCAAATGTTTAACAATAAATAATAAGAGATATAATTTTCAATTAGATTGAAGCAATTTCTTTGAAGGCTTGAAAGCTGCAAATATTTCGTTAAACTATTGCTGATAATTTTGCTAACCATGCATGATACATAATTATGATTGAAGCCATTCATTGGCCGATTACCAATGGTCGTCGCTTCAATTTTGCAAACTGAAAAAAAAAATAAAAGAAAACGGATCTGCAATTTATTTGCATATTTTTAGCCACTTTCATCCATTCTTTATACGTGTAGATTTTAAAAGAGACTAGCCGAACTATGTATACCTCCACGATTTGATTGCAGTCATATCGGAGTTAGATGTTTTTAAATCAAAGTTAGAGTTACGATCTGACATTCCATTTAGCTCAAAACTTACTCTTCCATCGATATAGAATCGAAAATATCATTTAATGAAAATCGGATGACTTCTTCTGGAATAAAACAAAAAAACAAACAAACAAAAAAGATCATACCGTCACGTATTTTAGAATTATTCGATAATAATCGTGTGTAACAAGAATATATATTTGGTCTTAAGTGCGTTTTAGAACCTCTGCGATTGTAAAAAATGAACATTTTGCATTAAGTGGTGCAATGTTTATTCAAATTCAAGCGGAATCAAAACTTAGGCATTATTCAAAATATAAAAAAACATTAAGATTTACTTTACTGTCACGGTACAAAATAAAACCACAACCTTTTTCTTTCTTTACATTCATTGTAATACATCTGAAGGATATTAAATGAACAACAATCTCAAACTTTCATAAGAAACCGAAATGAAAAAGAAAAAAAAAATGGAAATAAAAGTAATCACACACAACTATAATCCTAATAATTTAATTATGTAAGGGAAACCAATGCTTCCATATAGTAAACATTTATTGAATGAAATTAAGAATATCAAGACGAATATTTTTTTTTTGGAATTTCAAACATTGATTGAAATAAATACAAAATGCATACTCGACTTGTTTAAAAATTGAAAAATGTATTGATTATCTATTGGTTCCATCTTCGTTACAGGTGTTTAATCTTTACATAGCATACGGTAAGTTTTCCTGTAGCGACTGTGTTCATGATGTGTAAAAATAAAGAGTAAAAAATGACATCGAGCATAAAACCTTTTGTATTTTTTCTTAACAGTTCCGTCGGAAGAATCTCTTCGGGCTTACTGCAGGAAACAATAATTTGAAAATATTTACCTTGTTCATCATTTGCATCATTTTTTTTTTGGTTTTTTCTTTAAATAAATTTTCACAAATACGACGAACGCAGGTGCTTTTTTCTTCATATTCATTATTTTATTATTTATTCCACAGAAATATTTTTTGTATCTCTAACTTAAAGATATTTAACAATGGCCCTGTTCAACACGGCCTGAATCTGTGTAGTAGTATTTTTTTTTTATTGTAATACAAGCTAAATATTTGAATAACAGTCGCTTATGTTCCTTTTTGATCTTCCCCCGTAATCTCTATAAGAAAATGAAGAATTTTCATTGAATTATAATAAACGATTTTTGACTTTTTTTTGCACTTACGTTCACGAAACTTTTCCAATTCCATAAAGTGTCTCAGTCTCAACTCTTCCTCTTCAATGTGTTGGCGTTGTAAAAGAAGTTGAAGCCTTTGACGTGTCGTAGGCTCTAAGCGCATAGTGCTCAGCATGTTTCTTGTCACTTCCAAATTATGCTTGATTTCCTTTGAAAAAAATATGAAATAAAAAAGCATTTTCCAATTCAACAGTCAGCCAATAAAATATGATAAAACTAATTATTATTTATCATTTTCAAATCAAATTACCGTTTTCTCGTTCTGGGGTATGGTCGTAGTTAACATTTCTGATGGTGTGCAAACAGTAGCTGGTTGCAGCACTGTTGGCTGCAGTGATTGAGTGAATATTGGTTTGTCTAGAGAAACTATAGATTAAAAGAAATATTTATTAGTTTTTTTTTTAATTTTTCTTTGGAGCAAATAATATTGATTTCATTAAATTTCGATGGGTACCTTGTGGTTGGGATGTGGCCTGATAATTGATCGTTTGTCTTATCCCTGATAAGGAATCAATGTTATTTTGATTCTGACAATAGTTTGAGTCTGTCATATAAGTGCTGCAAGCTACGTTCAACGGAGCGGATGGCATCTGTTGCTGTAGCAAAAATGTAACATTAGTTACATGCAAATTATTATAATTAAAATTCTTGATCGCGATTCAATCTTTTGGTCCTACCTGACTTTGTTGATGGGGTAAGAAGATTTGTTGTTGTTGTTGCTGTTGTTGCTGCTGCTGAGCAGCGCTCGATGGAACCGGAATGGTAGTACTTTGAATTGGCTGTTGAACTATATTATTTGAAATCGACTGAGTGCCATGAGATACAATTGATGAATGAGGTATGCTAGCAGCATTCGCTTGCTGTGAAATCATATTTTCGATACCAGTGCTGGTTAGCGTTTGCTGAATTGGCGTGATCAACTGTTGTTGTTGCTGCTGCTGCTGTTGTTGTTGTGGTGGTGGTTGTTGTTGTTGTTGTTGCTGCTGCCGCTGTTGGAAACTTGATTCGTTTGTAGCGGGTGCCTGTGTTTGAATGAAATTTTGTGTAGACTGGACTGATGTTTGGGATTGCAAAATATTTTGTGTCGGCTGGACTGGTGCCTGTGTTGGCGAAACGTTTTGTTGAATCGAGTTTGTTAATGGAACATGTGATGCAAGTGGCTGATTGAAAATAGAAGAAAAAAAAACAGAGAAATTCGATAAATAATCATTTTTGCCATTTGATATAGAGCACATACCATAGATTCCTGATTATCAGATGGAACATCGGTTGAGGGTGCAAATAATTGAACCGTTGAGTCGGGTAATAATTTTGTTTGATTCAATGATTCATTATTTGCAGATCTATCCTGATTGATGTTTTGTGTAATCGCTTTTTGAATTGCATCCCTTTCTTCTTTTACTTGAGAAACATGAAAGCGTGAAATTTTCCGAACAACAGGCACTACGTCAATGGATTTGTCTGATTCTATTGGTATTCCTGAACTGGAAGTAATCGATTCGGAACCAATTACCATTTCAATATTTGCATTATCTGGGATATTGTTGAGTTTAACAGCATCTGAGTATGTGAGCGAAGATGCTGATTGCTGTAGACCTGATTGTGATTGTTGTTGGGGCGGTATATTATCATTGAAAGGCGCGAATTGATTCGAATGTGGATATTCGTTGGTTGGTGTTGACACAATCGATTGGATTTGCTGTTGGGGAAGCGTATTTTGATGTGCAGCGGAATGAATTTGTTGTTGATTGGATTGATTTAGCGGCTGTTCTAGCAAGCCACACAAATCTAACGGTTGCAAAGTGGTTGCTGTTGAATTCATTATTGGTTGATTATATTCCGGTGGCGATATTAACTGATTCTGTAAATTTTATATGAAGATTAAATTTTGAATCCGTAATGAAATCTAGCGTTTTAACTTACAGCATCATTAACTGGATATTGTTGGGTTTGTCCAATTTGGTTCAGGATATTTGATGTAAAATGCAGAGTTGACGAATCATTTAAATTACTCGTTGGCAAGTTATTACCATTATACATGTCCAAATTAACATTTTGGTTGACAAACTGTGGCTGTTGCGACCTATTGAATGAAAACGATTTGAGGAAAACAGAAGCAAATTAATCATTTCAAGAAAAAAAATTAAAAATAATAAACAAAATGAAGAACACTCAAGACATACGTTTCCTGTTGTTGATTCTCTGAATTTAAAGAATGCTGGGGATGGCTCGGTATGTTCAAATGTTCTGAAAACGATAACGATAAAATGTCTTTCAAAAAAAAAAAAAAACCCCATTTCAAATTTCATTGAGTTACCTTCTGCCATTTGTTGATTGAATGTCATGTCAGGAGATAATTGTCCCATTCCCATGAAGCTATTTGAGGTGTCGTCAGCATCTGCTAAGTATTTATTCAGCATATGTACATGGGTAATGTTTTCCAATTCGATTTTGAGTTGTTCCAATGTGTTGATATGATCGGGACCCAATGGTTTTTTCAATTGTTGTTGTATATATTCTTTCGCCTCCATTGCATTCGATTGTGATAAAATGTCAGTTGGATTGATGAATTGAGTGCCATCTGGATTAACAGCCGATATAAATTCGGCTATTTTTCCACTCAAATGTGGATGAACACTCAATATGGCCGATGCGTTAGCAATTTCATTGCCCAAATTTTCGTCGACCACTTGCTTTACAAAGTTGATTGCAGTTTGATTAATATCAATAGCGTGTTGAAATTGTTGCTGATTTGGATTATTATAAATATTTTGTATGTCCGATTCGTCGGGTTTTGGTATCATCATATTCATTGGTGGCTGTTTGGACAGTGCCGGAGATGCTGGAGCCTCTTCTTGCAATGACTGAACAAATTTCTCATTATTAATTGTTGAAATGACTGGGCTCACGAGAAAACGGGAAATTTTCCTAACTGGTTGCACTTTTGTCGGAGACGCTGTCTCAATGTCTTTGATCAATTCAGTACGTTCACCTAAACTGGATATTTGTGTTGAAGATATATTTCCTAAATAAAAATGTATACACATTCAAAAATTATTTTATTGAAATAGTATGAAGAGGCCTGCATAATAATACCTTTGGAAATAGTCTCCAGTAATTGCGGGCCGTTTCCGATGTCGAAATCGGTGCTAATTTCAGTTATTTTTTCGGCTGAAATCGTTGGTGGCGATGAAGTGGTTGAGGATATTGTATTTTCTGGTGTATAATCGGATAATGTTGTACATTCAGAAGCTGTGCTAGTCTTCCGGGATATTTCTTGTTCGACAGTTTGTTGACTCTCAATGTTGACCTGAATGGTATGACAAATATTATGACAACAATAATAATTAATTGAAACGAAATCTTCACAAAAAAAAAAAGAAAAAAAATACGAATATTGAATACGTACGGATTGTGATAGCCCGATTTGGGCGACACTAATATCACTTGTTTTTTCAGTGTCGTGCGATTGAGGGTCTCCATCAGTATTGTTATCAGTGACTGAATTGCTATTATTATTGCTTGACGGATGCAATGGTTGCATACTGTAAATTGTTGGATCAAACATTTTCGAAAGTGATGATGTTTCATCTTTCTAATAATTCCAACAATGGCAAAGAAAATAGAAATACACAAATTAAAATAAAATCACAAAATAAAAACCAAGAAAAAAATTCATAAATATATAACCGAGAGAAGAACTTATCTAAAAGTGCCAATTTTTTATTTAAAAAAAAAAAAGAATGCAAAATTTCCTGATCGAAAATGTAATGAATTTCGACAGAAAAATATGACTAATGATAAGCCATTTCAAAATCAAACACAAAAATACGACATTTAACATTATAATCGAGCTTACGCATTCATTTCAATTGAATTTCAAATATTAAAGAAAAAATATTATGTCGGATTTTTGATGTTAAATATGAGATGGCATGAGACCAAATGTTGATTTGGGCAAGGGATTGAAAAGAAAAAAAAATTATAAAATAACAATACACTCAGCAAACTATATGCAAATTCGAAACGTTGAATGCGTTTAATAATCACTGAATTCAAAGTTTGAAAATTCTAAACATTATTGTGGTTTTGTGATCGGTCAAACTTACTGATCGATGCCTTTGGTGCGTTCTAAAGACAGTTCGCTGACGTGTTAGTGACGCATGCCTCACCTAAATGATTTAGTTTTTCAGCATAACAATTCATTTATGATTAATACATTTAGAATTCATGAATAGATTAATAAGGGATATTTTGTTTTGTTTTGTTTTTTTTCTGCAATTTCTTAAGATACCGAATTTTTAGCCGATTCAAACTCTGATTATTTGGCCCCGACGGAAATTCCGTAACCGACATCAATTCGACAAATACAAATTCACAAGAATTGTGTATTGCAGACGACGTTGTCATCTACATTCAGTCAACCGGCTCTGACAAATCAATTCTTTATCTCGTGACTTTCTATCAATTAACAAACAATTTCTTTAATGCTACATCCACAGAGATTAAATCCTTTGGATTAAATCCCATCGTTATGATCCATTCATCTGAAATGATGCATGTTCAATGTATAGTGCCAGTTGTGAACAAATGAAAACAATTTTGCGCAAATCGTCAAACAAGACATTTAATGGATGTCAATGAGAGGATCACTAACTCAATGTGATACTTGTCTTCTCATCAACATGTCTACATATCGAGGATAGCTTAGTTAGTTGCACCATCAATCATAGAAGCATCAATGTTTGCACTAGCTAAATTTCAAGTGACGAAAGTAAGATCGATGTGTCTCAGGGAACTTATTGCATTTTTGTTTTGTTTTTTCTTCGAATTAGCTCGTAACTTGAATTTAATGAATCCTTTTCGCCACAGTGATTATTATCATTATTATTTTGGTTGAAATGGTCGTTGAAAGTTGAAACTCATTCCATTTAATAGTAGATACAATGGAATTCAAATGAAGCATAAATACCTTCTCAAGACCACTGCCAGTTCGACGATGCGATGTTGTTGTGACCGGTATCTGATTCGGATTCATTTTAAGTTGCCTCACAATGTCACGAACCATATCCGCAAATACATGACACTGACTCGAAGATAGAAGCTCTTTTGATATCTGAAATGAAATCGATTGCAAAAAAAAAAAAAAAAATTAAAATATACAGAAATCGATCGGGTTGTTAGGATATTGTTCAACACATACCAAGTCATTTGCAACATCGACCGGATTCACATCACTGATATCGAATTTGAATTTAATGGTTTTTAATTTGCTTTCCATCGAACAATCGACAAGCGTTCCATTTTGAACACTCAAAATTGTTAATTTTGGTATACGTTCAGTAGATCGATTTGATCGTCTTGGTTTACATTCGGATGACTGAGACTTAACTGAAGTTTGGGTGGATGAAGTGGAATTCGATTGTGTGTTGTTTGTGTTTAGAGCCGTTTGTGTCGAACCGATCGGAGTGAATACTTGTTGCGATTGAATATTGGAATCATCATTAGCTGAAGCAATTTGAGCATTTGATGTATTCTGAAAAAATGGAAGAATTCCATTGAGATTGTTCCTCAATCATTTTGCATATCACACAAACATAAATTGGAATCGTCAATGCTTACAGCGAATGCATTATTTGGTTCGGTTTTCGCGTAATTGATTGGGGGGGTACAGGGATTCATATCCTGTATTATGGTTGATTGAACTGGTATATTTTGCGCTGAAATTGTTGACATTTGCGTTTGTACAGAGCTGTTTTGAGATAATTCGGGCGGCTAAAAAGAAATAGATAAAGAATAGAGAGAAACGTAATTATAAAAGAGAAACTGAAAAAAATATTTGGATTAATGATGAACCACGAACCACTGATGAAATATTTTGAAATTCAGTTGATACAATCGGAGCTATATGTCTGCTGTTGTTATCTTCGTGTTCAGTCACATTTTGCACCTCATGTTTATTGATTTTATTATCAATTACGGCCTTTTCCAAATCACACGAATCACCGCCAGTGTTCGATGGTAGCATAACTCTAGTTTGATTGTTGTCAAATGTCGGAACTGAGAATATGACACAATAAATATATGGAAGGAACACCAGATATAATAAGAAAATAGATTATTTATTCACTTACACTGAATTTCATTGTGACTCCGTTCATTCACCACCGTGTATTCAGTTTTTATATCTTGTGGCACTGACACGGCAGATTTTCCATCACTAGAAATGCCAGCTGTCGCTGTTGTTTGATTATTTTCCGATTCGATATCACTGTTTTCTATGGGTTTTGTTAGTACTTGAGTATTATGACTTGGTTCTTCCATCACTTTAATATCACTATCAATTTTATTATTATTTTCTATCACATCAATTTCACAATGTTGAATTTCCGGCTGCGGACACATTGGATTTGAATTATCTGAATCACATTCCATTGCAGCTGGGGCCATCTGATCGACAACTATGTTTGTCAATGTGGAAACCGTGCTGCAGTCATCTTCATCACCAATTAGAATCTGAACATTTGGATTCAAAGCATCCACAACCGAATCTGTATTACGTTTTCTACCGCCCAATTCCAAAACGTCCACAGCATTTATCATTTCACCTGGATGGAAGAATGTACAAGTCAAATTAGAATGCGGGCAGAGAGAGAGAGAGAGAGATTGTTTGTAAATAATGTTATGTATTTTCTACAAACCTTGTCCGCCGTATTCTTCATCCGATTCATCCTCATCATCATCTTCTTCGTCTGAAAAATATACATGTATATTTTCAATTGATGACCGCTTATAAGCTAACAAATGCCCTACCTTCTTCCAATGTACTCTCATTTTCGGCGGCCTTTTGAAATGCAAGCATCTGTCGCGCTCTGAATGCTTTCGATCGTAAATGTGTCTTTTCACAATCATCTTGATGCTGTGCCATGACTTCGCGTCGTTGCTTAATGAGAGCGGCAACCTGAACTTTTATCAATTTTGCGACGGCTTTTGAATCGTCCTCATTGATTATATTCGATTTAAACATTTCGCTGGCCACTTCATCCGCATTGTCCGAGGTGATATCAAAATCGAATTGTATTGCCTCATTTTCTTTGTGTTTTGATGTTCGCTTCTTTGGATCCATCAAACGCAGACGAAATTCAATATTATTGCAATTGTATTTCAATAAGAATTGTTGCTTCGTGATTGGCTCCAATTTGATTCCCAAATCCTCACAAAAGAAATCCGAATTCAAAAGATCAAGACAACTGGGACGATCTTCCTTCCGTAGTTTTGTGCAACGATCTATGATGTCCTTAACTTCTGGATTTTCGATCTTCTCAAAGCTTACCGGCTTTATGCCACAAACAACTTTTTTATAAATTTGCGCCGGACCAGCACATTCATTGTACGGATATTCGGATGTAGCCATTTCCAACATGCACATACCAAATGCATAAACATCTACGGCCTCATCATAGCTTTCTTCATACATTTCGGGTGCCTATACAGTAGTAGTAAAAATTTTGTTATTGTCATACATTTGATATTTGTTTTTCTTTCTCTCAATACCATGAATTCAGGTGTTCCGATTACAGACTTTGCAAAGCTTCTATTTTTCAATGTGGCTAAGCCCAAATCACCGATTTTGATGCTACCTGTTGTACCAGTTATGAAAATATTATCACATTTTAAATCACGATGAATTATCGATGGTGAACGTGTATGCAAAAAGTATAATCCCTTCAATATTTGTCGACACCATGATTTCAATACTTTTGGTGTAATCTTTTTGAATCGACGTAAATATGATTTCAGTGTACCGGACAACATTAATTCAGTCACTAAAACAATATTTTTCTTTTTGTTATTGCTGGCCTCCCAATAATTGTAAAAGCGCACAATATTTGGATGTTGCAATTTTTTCAGCATTTCCGCCTCTTCACGGAACCGCTGTCGTTCCGCTTTGTTCACCTTTTTATCAAGCAATTCGCACCAGGCCACTGCTACACCAGTCTGTGTATCGAGACCACGATACACTGTTTTAAATGAGCCCCGTCCAACTTCTTTGTCATATTTGAAAAATCGACCGCATGGTGATACACCGACGGGCTCATCGTCATCTTCACTTATTTCCTGTGCTTGTTGTAGCGTACGCTGTACTTGTGGATCCAATGTTGTTGGATCAAAGCTCCATATTTTATCTTCTGCCGGAATAAATTGTGCTTCGAGAATTTCCGTTTCGGTGCTCAACAGCTCAATATTGTCATCCAAATTACGTGGATATTCCGTTTCGATTGTATCCGCTTCGATGAAATTTTTTGAATATAATTGATTATTTGTTATTGCATCCAAACTTTTTCGGATAAAACGTCGATTCATATTATTTTTTCGTTTATCATTTGTGACATTGGCTAATGCATTTGCCGTTTCATAACTATTTTCTGAAAAAAAAAAAAAAAATTAAATTTATACGATTAATTGGTTGATGGGCATTGTTCATTGTTATTTTAAAGTGTTTATCGAACTAACCATTGGTGAGTGTAGTCTGTTTTTCTTCATTTATCGACTGCGATTCCGATTTTTCAGCAACATGAAATTGTTCAATCTGTGAGCCATCGCTTGCATTTGCCAAGCTTGAATGCATGAAACCAAAAAAACACAAAAAAAAATGTTGAAATAAAATATCATTCTATTCTTTGATTGATTGAAAACAGACTCACCTCGTATCGTTGGTGCAATTGCCGTCATTTGACCGCATTTCATCATTCATTGATTCGCTAAAGTGAACACTCAACCCGGTTTCCGTTTGTGGTTCGGTTCTAAAAACCATATTAAACGATTCTTCCACTGTTGCTACCTTATTTTCTAATAATTCTGAATTATCACCGTTACTTAAGATTACATTATCTAGAGGAATTGATCCATCTTTGATATCATCATTATGACTGGTTGCCTCATCATTCTACAAACAGAAACAGATATTATTGAAAAATTTCGGATGGAAAACTAAAAATCACAGATAAAGATTTAGAATTTTTTATTCATACTGCTTGCGAATCTGCCACACTTGATGTATGCCCGGTTTTGTTTTGACATATTTGATGATTACTATCAATTTCCCGAGCCTCTTCACAAATGCTACTCTCACTACAGCTATGCTGTTGTGAGGCTTGCATGGGTATATTATTTTCTGTCCGATTGCCATCATTACCACTATTCGAACTACTTCGACCCGATGACGATTTCATTGCAGGTGATGATTTTATTGATGTACTGTTCGTACGAACGCCGGTATTCCGGACTAAATGACTAAGAAGTGAGCCCGTTTTCGATAGATTTTCCAGATTATTATCACCAAAAAAACACTAAAAAAAGGAAAAAAAAATGAAATTACAATACAATTGATGACTATTGACGCAAAACCATAATTTATCACCTGCTTGTTGTTAGTTCCTTTTTTATTCGTATTTAAATCCGATTGGTTTTTTAATCCGATTGGCTAACATCAAAGCACATAAAAACATTCATCATAGTTATTGTTTTTTTTTTTTTTGGTTTTACTTTAAGAGAAAAGAAAATCACCTTTGGCTGACTTGACAACGTTAAAACCGAATGCGCTATATTTGATTCGCCTTTTATTAATTGCGATGCAATTGGTGCATGTACTGTTCCAGTTTTACGTTCTCTTGTCTGTTGATTGATCTGGTGTGTTAATGACTGTTCCAGAGGCTTTCTATGAATTGAATATGAGAAGAAAAAAAATAGTATGTTAGCATTGCAGATGAACAACAACAACAACAACAACAACAAAAATCGTTCTTTCGAATGAGAATCATACTTTCTTTGAATTTGTTTAGTACTGCAATTACGTTTGCCGAATCCTATAGTTGAGCTGGACGTTGGTGTTCCTTTGTTGCGAACAAATTTATGTACAATCACATGGAATTTCAACAATAAATGCAATTTATTACCTTTATGATTGATATCATCAGTTGGTTGACGTGTGATAATGGTTTTTGATGATGTTGCAAATGACGGCGATGTCAATTGATTTTTAGAAATTAATGCGCGCTCCTTAGTTAACTGAGATACACTGGCCGCTGATTTATGTACGGTTTTTGTTTCGGTCGTTGTCGAATGACTTTTTTCATGTGAATCGATACAATCGGTTTTTGCATTGCAAATATCACACTTTTCAGCAAATGACAATGGATGTGGGTTGCTTCAAATGAAAAAAATAATAATAATAATAATAATAAATAAATAAAAAAATTAATTCCAATTATTGAAATAATTTGCCATATATGTGATGAATTCAATTAAATGCATTAAACATGCATTTGAGCACTAAACATTGAGCATACCTTGAGTGTCTATTGTTATCTGAACGCTGATTAACTGGTTGTTTGCTGTTATTTCTATTAATGGCTCGTTTGTGCCGCATTATTGCGGCCCCTTTATATATATAAATACTCACGCCAGAATAAGGTTCTTCAAAAACGATTTCGATTCGAATAAAATACACACGTTCTTAACACTTTTTTCCCCTCAATTTCAAAAAAGTTGGCATAAATCAAAATAATTTCGAATATGAATAAATCAAATTCAGGATTTCGGACAATGTTACGGTAAACGTAGACCCACAACGGACCAAATATTGACGAAAAAGAAATTTCGGAAAAAGAAAAAATTAATTAAAAAAAAAAAAAAAGAAAAAAAAAACAGAAGAAAAAGAAATCTGAACACTCAATATGAGTGCCAAATTAAATGCCAATCATTTGTGGATTCATAGTCACTATAAGTAATTGGTTTGCTATATAGTATAGTATGTACAATACGGCTATTTTCCATACACTTTTTTTTGTTTTTGGAATTTTCTTAATTTCACATTACCATCGGTGTAAATTTATTATCGATTTAATATTCATATTTGGTTTGTCCATTGACGGGCTAATCTGGAATGAGTAAACATGTAAATGTTTAGTTTGCTTTTGAACGCCATTGTCCATCATATTTGATTGAACAGCCAAACGGTAAACTAATATCGTCTTTACCAATTCAAAATTTAATTCCAGACAGTTTTAACAGCTTTTTCATTAAATTCTAAAACGTGTCACACGTATCACTGGTTGGTATACACGCTTATATTCGTAGCACTACTATTGAGGGTGAATCTTCGTAACATTACTTTGCGGGTGGTGTATTTCAAACACCTGATTTATAAGTTCTTCATTAAATTATTTATTTGAGAATTTTTTATTAAAATAACTTTAATTCTTCTGACGATGCCGATAACTGTTTCGATATCTGGAAATTGAAAAAAAAAAATAAAAATATTTATTATTATTGTGATGTCTATCGGTTATGCTAAGGATTTGCATTCAATTTTTTTTTGACAGATGTTTTGGTCTTAATCCTAAAGACTTTATATTTCAATGAATAATAAAAGAAAAATGTGAGAAAAAAATGTAGGAAACACGAAGTAAATTGCCCTTTTAACACTAGCATAGGTAATGATAGCGATTTACATCGGTCTAATGTAATGGCAAATTCCCATTCGGTAAAAGGATAGAACTGTTCATATTAACGATTGTTTATTTATTAGCACAGCAATAGCTCAAATTATTCGCAGGTGTGGTAGTTCACCTTTACACAATACCAATCAATGGTTTTATGATGACTGACCATTGATCATTGATTAAAATGTCTATTATTAAAATATAAGATGGTTTGGTGTCATGTAAATAGTTTTGCGACTCAATGTCAATACATATTATGTGAATCGCAATAAAATCATAATTACAAAAAAAAAAAAAAACGGAAAAAAAAGAAAAAATCACATTATATCGCAATAGTGTCTATATCATGCCCAAACTACCCTTGCGGACAACTTTATTCAATTGTTCTACTTCTTTATTAAATTGTCCTTGCGAAACTATCCTTTTGACACTTGTATTTTTTATCGGAAATATTGAAAATTAAACTGGTCTTGAAAGTGAAATTTTTCAATTTTATACGATTCTTCACATTGAATTTTGAAATATAAAACTAATGTAAAGTTTTATCGACGGCTAGGACAAACTCGAAGGAAACCGAATCATGAACACCGAGCATGAAAGTTTTCAAAATGCTGCAATAACAACAACAACAACAACAACAAAATGAATAGGAGAAATGTTTCATGATTCACCATATGAAAACCTAGTGCATTGAAATTGCAATGAATCACTACGTTTTAATTATATTGGAAAACTCATAGGACATTTTGTTTTTTGTTTTTTTGTTCGTTCATAAATCGTATCAATGAACCAACAAAACTTTTTTCCGTGAATAAATTTAATGGAAGGCTCATATCACATTAATGATATCATATCGATGTTGTTCACTTAATTTGTGTTCACAATTTCATGGTTAGAAATCAATACTCTGTGCAATAAATACTAATTTTTAGTATTTAATTTAACTTTGGTTTGTTTGACTGGAAATGAGTTGTTGACTTTCCCTGAATGATTTTGTTCTTCTTCTTCTTCTTTCTCACATGTATTACAAATTCGTAGGCTATTCTCTACAATATACATTTCTACACTCGACCACGTACTAATGATTCAAGTGAATCGCAGCATATATTTTGTTGTTGTTGTTACTGCTGCTGCTGCTGCTGCTGCCGTTACTGCTCTTTTAAATATATAATGTATCTTATCCATTTATCAAAAAGTCACATTTAAAAAGGATTGTATTTTTTTTTTTTTTTTGGAACAGACAATCGCTTATATCGAACAAACGTTTTACTTTATTTTTGTGTATTGAAAATTTGCTGTAGTGAAAATGTATATTTTGCGAACATTCAATATCCTCAATCGATTATTATCGTTTTGGCAAGCGCCTCGAATTTTTGATGATGCATTAATCTGTCACAGTTTCGATATTTATTTACAAATACCACTCAAATACACGTTTATTATTCTGTATTTTCAATTTCGCAGCACGTATTTTTTTCACGATAACAGAATGATTCGATGAATTTTGTCAAGTGTGTTCGTGTGCGTGTTTGTGTATGTGTGTGTTTTTTTTTCTTCTTTTTCTCTATTCACTCTTTCGAGATTGATCGCCAACATTTCCGACAGAAAACACAAATAACATTGTATTGGATGAAATTGCATAAAAGTTTGATATCTTCTACTTCTTCTTCTTTTTTCCGTAGGTGTTTTTGTTTTTTGATAATTTCACTATATATTTTTTATATGACTGCGTTCCGAATGAAATTATTTATAGAAACATTTTTCATCCAGTGATTTAACGGAATAAAAAAAAACGAAAAACGAAAAACGGAAAACAGAAAAACAATTCGGAACTTTTCAAAAGGAAAACAAAAATAGTTTGACATAGAATCCTTGCGGAAAAGGATTCAATTTTGTATGAGATTACAAATGCGAATATAGTAAATCAATTTAATGTTGCCTTATGCCAAAATATTATCACATATCAGAACAGAATCTGAACAATCGTTTGACTTGTGCATAGAACAGCAATTGTGATGATAAATCACAACAAAATATTCACAATGCCGATACAAAAATCAATTATACGTCAATTATACACAGATCCAATTTAACACACAAACGGACGAAAAAAAAAAATTGTTTTCTCTTCATTTTTATTTGCATTGAAGATATTAAATATTTTGGCGAATACAAGTAGTTTTTTCGTAAATTATCCAGCAAACTGAGACGAATTTACACTTTGTATTGAGCCCACAATGTGTGTGAGTCTATAGGCCTTAAAATAATTCACAATTTATTTGACAATAATTCACGAATAACATTTACGTATTGCATTACATTTTATATATTTTAACAATTCAATCAGTATTCAGATGAATTATATCTTTCCCAATGTTTTCTTTCGCTCTTTGCTTTTTTGACATTTAGTGAGAAGGTTTCTTCTTCTTCTTTTTCTTGTTCTTCTTCTTTTTTATTCATAGCAAAAAATTATAGGGTGAGCGCAGAAATTCGGTTGAGAGACAGATATTTACGTGTGTGTGTGTATGTGTGTGTGCTATGCTCAATAATATTGCATAGCTACACGGCAAGAAAATTTAGAAAATTTTAATCTGACATCGGAGTTGATTATTTGGTATTACCCGATTTATGGCAATCTTTACGCCTATGAAATGAAATTGGATGAAACATTTTTTGCTGGTCTGAGCAATTGCTACTAGCGCCATCTCTTTATCCAGATGTCATACGAATCTCTTCATTTCCTAGAGTTAAATGACCGTTTGAATATCTAATCATCGAATTGATATAGGTATATCGTTGTTAAAATGATTTTTTTTCTAAAATTGAATTGCTTCTTAATTCGGATCGATTGGACAACAAACGGCTTTGTATGAAACGAATTCATATTCCACTTTTTCCTATTCGCATTTTTGCAATTCCATACTACGTGCCGATTTTAGATTATAGATTTATATCCTTCAATATTCCTATGGATAAATCATCAATTTAGAATCCAAAAAGCGAAAAAAATGACGACCAAAATTAATCATTTGTATAATCATGTCATGCTCAACATCAACGGTTTTTAATTTGAAGTAAACGATTATTCATTTTAATTCGCGTTGGAATCACTCGACGGAGTGTTGATACGAACCGCTACATTTCATAAATAAACAAATGAATCGCGATCACATTTCTAAAATCTTTCACTCATTCAATGCAAAAATCCAATTAGTTTCATTTCAGCATTTGTCTTAATCACAAAAAATGCGACTTTTAAAAAAAAAAAAAAAAATACTCATCAATTATGAGCACAATGAAATTGTCCGATTCATTTTACATGGTTAAAGAAATGAAACTATTATCCGAAGAACATCGTTCAAATTTTTCCATAATCGATACAGATTTGTCATTTGAAAAGAAAAAGCACATTTGTGAATGTTGTTTGTGTTGAGCCACACGAGGAAAGAGTAACATTTTAAATGATTCGTTTTGCATCCTGAACGGATCGGCAAGCGGTGATTGTTTTAAAACTGAAATTGAATGTGATACCAATCAACTGAAGTCAAATTCATTGTGTGAAAATTGTGTGCAAGTGATTTCATTTGTTTCATCGAAAAAAGATTCCACGACAAAATCGTTTCAATGTCGTTTTCCATCATGTGAATGCAAAAGCAACCGTTCGTTCAATATGAAAAGACATTATCTGATCCATCGCTGTGCGATATGTGAAGAACATTTCGCAAAAAAATTCCGAGTTACATGCACATCAGCGCAAATGTTCATAAAAACGACCGTTTCGAAAATAATAGACTCAACAATTGTTTTCAGCCAAAATTCTAAGTTAATCATTATTTAATTATTTAATCAAAACTGAAGTAATGATATCGATTCGAACGGATCGTCTCCAAAAATGCAAAATAATAATCCAGTCAATGTTGGACATTGTGACGAGGAAAAAGTTACACAAGAACATCATGCTCGGCGTCCGATAAATGCATTTTTGGCATTTTGTAATGACATCGGAATATTGTACGTGAACGATATTCAAATTTAGAGAATCGGTAAGTTTGTGTGTGTGTGTGTGAGTTCTATTTTATTAATTTAATTTGATTTACGATTAATTTGTACGAACCATAGGGCGATTACAAAAATTCTCGGTGACTGGTGGGCCAATTTAGTTGAAGTGGAGAAAAGTTGTTACACTAATTTGGCAAAAGAGGTAAATGTTATTCCATCTGTTTCCGTTGTTCATTGATTAAATATTAATTTTTGAATTTGAAATATTTTCGTTAACCGTTCCGTTTGCTCTTGGATCGGTCATGTAGCTCACTGTGCCATAAACTATTCGTGCGTTGTGCAGCGCTGTTGTTGCAATAGACCGATAAAATTGGTGAAAGCTTTTTAGCCATATTTCCCTTTAATTTCGATTTATTTTGCGACTTTTCAAAATGAAATAAATAATATTTAAAAATTAAAATTTGATTTGTTGGTTTTTTTTTCATGCTGTACAGCTATGTGAAATAATAAGAAACTCAATCCGAACGCTAAATGGCGCGCTAGGAAATTGATGTTGTATTCACTTTGCTCAATCCGGAAAACAATAGAAAAAACTCGCCATTTTTCATTGGTTTTATTTGATTTTTAGAGATGAAATATGATTTCGTTGTTCGATGAATTGTTCGTTTCGTTGTACTTTAATATGTAATAATAATGGCAGGAAGCAACATTGAAATTAAAAACATTGCTATATTTACAAAATAAGAAATAATCCTTTCATAAAGACTTTACTGTATTTTACAACTGAGGCAGGATATTGCATATCGACACAGTCGTTACATGTTGATAGTTTATATGAATTCTGGAGACGCAACAACCGAACCTCGAAGACAAGTATTTTCATTCGACATTTGAAATGATAAGAGACCGACACATAAACGATTTCTATGCATTATTGACTGAATACAAAGAGCATCAAAAATTGTCACCACAAGCATTTTGATTAAAAATGTTGTGAAATTATTACGTTGCAATCCCATTTGTCATTTGCTTCATTGCGGTGGATTATAGTCTGGGATATCACCATCGATGATATTAAATTTAAATAAATACGGCGATCGATCTGTTTGCAAAATACGTATGATAAATCACGCAAATTGGAGTTTTTTAATGAAGGCCGAAGAGTAAGTCAATGAAGTGCCTTATAAAAATTCATAAAATAAGCGATTATGTGCGAGAGTTGAAATTTGATGCTCACCAAGAGAAGCTGCCAGCGATTTATGCAATAGCAAAAGAAATCATCGGCCGTTCAGCGAATCGATGGAATAAAGCATTAATCTCTTTTGGAAACTGGCGATGGACAGCAAACTCACCAATTCGTGGGATTCGAACACCACTCAAATTGCTTCGTTTTTGTTTGCAACAACTTGGTTCAACGGAAATTGTGATTGATGAACATCGGACATCCAAGCTATGTAAATTTTGTGCCCAAACAATGATCAATGAAGACCGGTAAGTAGAAATCAATCAGTTTTATTTTTTGGCAATAATTCATAAAAGAAAATTATTCAAAAATCAATTTAATTGAAAAAGAAGCATTCATTTCAATGCCACAAATAATGGACCTAACTGTAA
The DNA here is from genome assembly GCA_000149185.1 of Mayetiola destructor. Taxonomy (NCBI): domain Eukaryota; kingdom Metazoa; phylum Arthropoda; class Insecta; order Diptera; family Cecidomyiidae; genus Mayetiola; species Mayetiola destructor. The sequence continues at coordinate 571,054 of GL501515.1, forward strand.
TATGTATACGCACAATGCGTTTTGATTGTGTTGATTTCATTTCAAATTTCATAAATAACAAATTTTAATAGCGGTTTGAATTTTGAATGCTTATGATAACGTATCCTTTTGATTGTTTTCTTTTCTTCCCGTTCTCTTTTTCGTTTATATTTTGTGTTGTGCATACAGTAATTCATTGTGTGTTGATTGTCGTCCGATTCAATGGACATTGGCTCCAGCAGCTGATTGGCGAATCAAAGGGCAAAGAAATTATTTCAGACGCAATCCTGGTGCATTCAGAATGCTATTATGCACACGTGATCCAAATCCACCACTTCGACGAGACCATGAAAACCATAGCCCAACGAATTGGAATCGTGACTACAATCGATCCCGAGCAATTTTACCAAAAGGATTGGATTTAATTGCTGGCCATCCATTGCCACTGAACTATTTGCGATCAACACAAAGAGTTGTACAACGACAACGATTCGCCAGACGCTGAAGATAGATTTTTAGCTTTATTCAAATCGATTCAAAAAACAATTGTGTTCTTATTTAGTTAAATTTAACTATGAACTGTGCACAGTTCGAGGCCTTCGGATTTTTGTGGACTGTGTCAACAAGTACGGGAGTATAGTAGCATAAATCAGACGTATAAACCGAATTATATAATCCGATTTAAAGAC
>GL501515.1:578469-641458 GCA_000149185.1 Mayetiola destructor
AAAAAAAAAAATTGTGACGAAAAAAGTGTTGAGTCTTTGCTAAGTTCAATCAGCGGAAAAACAAAAATGATGTGTAATAGTTCTTGAAAAATTCATAATGAAATCCGTTCAAAGGTTCAATTGACATCGATTTGATAAGAATCTTTTGATAAAGCAATTTCCGATTCGAACACGCAAATGTGTGTTATTGTTAGTTTCTAAACATTCCAATAGAAGTTCTCTCTCTCTCTCTCTTCATAATTATATGATAAATTGGTGTTGCTGATATTGATGTGATTTAATACAATATATTGGTATCATGAGTATCAATCAGTGCATGCCTTTGATGTTTTTGGTGTTATGTTTTTCACGAACAAGGTAATTTTAACAATTGATTAAACAATATGTATTACACTTTCACCGCGCCGAATGACTAGCCAGTGATATTTGAAAATTTAATTTATTATGTTGAAATTGGTGCGAGCAAATAGAATAGTAATTTTATCGTTTTTAGTGGTCAGCCTTGTTGAGGCCAATTTACATTTTTGCATTAAAAATTATTCACGTCAAGGAAAAAAAAGAAGAAAAAAGTGATTATACACACATAAATCAATCAATCAATCGAAAAATCAGGTCTTGAGTAAAATGTCATAATCATTTGACATCATTGCATAAATCTATGCAAATCATTCATATAAATTGCGAATCGTTGGCCTTTGATTTTTGATTTGTCAAATCAATCAAGTTTTCGCTCACAGATACAAACTCCTCTCCAAGCACTTAACTACATCTAAGTAATAATAATTTCATCTTTTTGGTCATTTTCCATTTTGAAGTTGTACAATCAACGAACCAACAGATGAAGACTATAGAAGTGATGCTTCCCATGAGTATGAAGACTATGATACGAGCACAGAAATATCAACGCTGGTGTCTGCATCAAATGTAGAATTGACTACCGTTAAAACGGAGCCAACAATACCACCATCATCCGTTCAGCCGCCAACTAAAGGTTGTTAAAAATTTGTTGTCACATAGATGGTTAAAAATTTGTTGTCACACTCTTTTTTTTGTGTGTGTGTTTTTTTTTCTTTTCATATTTTGAAGTGATAGCCGAAAATATGTCTTGCCCAAAGAACTGCAAATGTTCAGATATCTTTCAGCGTGTGAATTGTTCATTTCAAATGCTTAATTCCATACCGGATAATTTACCATTTAATCTACTGCAACTAGATTTAAGTCATAATGAACTCGAATTTTTGAATGTTACCCAATTAATTAAGTGTACGGAGATACGGGAATTGATAATACGTAACAATTCCATTAGGAAAATAATCAACAGTGAAGTATGTATCATAGTGGATTTCAGTTTGATTTGTGCCAATGGTCTGAAAAGAAAAACTTCCTCAAATTTTCATCTCCCCCTTTAATATAAACAGCATTTCATCAAATTGGAAAAATTGCAAACGATTGATTTGACTGCAAATAAGCTGGAACCATTAAATGGAGTGGAATTTACCAAAGCAACAAATCTAGCCCATTTGACACTGTCAAACAATAGCGGTATCGCTGACTCGAACATTATATTTGCCGAAATGGCCAGAAATTTGATCACTTTAAATATAGCCAATTGTAATATAATGCAATTGAGCGATAACATTTTTGAGAATCTTCCCGCATTAATAGCGCTCGATCTTCGAGATAATCCATTGGAATCGGTGAGCCATGAATTCAAAAAACACCCACATTCGGTATTCATGAAACTACTACACATATATATCCGGACTTTTTTTTTTATATATTTTCTCTTAAGGATCTTAATTCGAAAGCATTCAAATACTTGGTTAAATTACGGACACTTCGATTATCATCTGTTGCCGAAGAGAATATTTTCAATTTGTGTAAAGCTCTTGAAAGTATAGACCTTATAAATATGGACAAATATGACTTGAGCTGTTTTGAATTGTCGGCCGGATCAACTTTTGATGAGAGTACAATTAAAAGTGGACAAAGTACTTTTATAACAGCTGACACAGATAGTAAGTGTTTGTTTGAATTTAATTCTTTTGTATCAATTTTAATGTTTGCACTGCATAAAAAAAAAATAATACATTTCTCAATTTTTCAATTAGATTTGTATATAACGAATACAAATGCACCGCCCGTTATTGAACCAATGCTAAATATTCATGCGAAAAATTGGTCGCCGACAACTAAACCCATAATTGACGACACAAAGATTCAATTGTCTGAACAGCAAATGAGCTCTATTTCACAAAATGAAAAACCCAATTTGAGTCTAAACGGCGAAACAAATAAAACTGATACCACACCGAAAATTGAATCATCCAAAATTAATATATCCACGGAGACAATCTATTTATTACTAACTGGTACGTTGGATTTGGAAGGCATTGTTTTTTGGCACAAATTTTCAATTTTGATAAATAATAATAATGATTGTTAATTTTTATTATTTGTGTAGGTCTGATTGCACTGACGCTAGTATCACTCATGTTTGGCATAATATGCAGACTGGACTGCTGTGGAATCAAAACAAAGTGCTGCCGAACGAATCATAATAATCGTGCCACATCTCAAGATCATGTCCAACCTCACGAAGAAATTCCATTAAATAAAGTTTGAATAGAAATATGAGCCATTGAATGACAAAAACCAGATATAAATACACACACACACACAAACCCCTACAAATCAGAATGAAAAAAGTATTGACATAAAAATGTACTACCAAATAATAATTCTTGTGTGGCGTTTTCATTTAACGGGGAAAACATTTGGATGGCATAGAAATTTAAGAGGTTTAATTACAATTCTCTTTTTAGCTACAATGTAGGTTTCTCACAGTGATATTAGTATTTTGCAATTTTATAATAATATCACTTGGCATTCTCATGTGCAAGTGAAATGAAACCGATACCTAATAGCATATTATTTTATATGGGGAGAGCGGGGGCTTAAGAAAGGAAAAGGATTCGATCAAATTCTATCTTTATGTAAATATTCTATCATCAAAAATCGATTGTTTTCTTTTCTTTCTGAAATAAAAATTCAAACTTGCGTTGGAAACATGGACTGAATGACCAAATCCAAATTATGAATATTTGTCGTGATTTTGATTTTGATTTTGATCGAACATCTGGGTTTTTTTTTCTTCTCCTTTCAAATTTCATTTGTAGGTGATAAAGGTATAAATATTAACTTACTTCCATGACAAGTGACACTGACGTTGGAGATTCTTTACAATCGTAAAGAGCAACAACATTTTCATGTTGTAGTTCGGTCAATTCCTTCAGGATTTTTATCTCTTTGGTTAATAATATTTGTGATTTGGTGATATTTTTCTTTGTGATGCTTTTTATTGCCACCGTCAAATTATGTCGCTGAAACAAAGAAACAACAGAAAGAAAGAAAAAAGCAAAATCAAAATCAATTATGTCAAAATCTATATACGGTTCAGAAATGCGAAAGATTTTATCATCATCATTTATTTTGTCAATTTACCTTTCGATGGCGCCCTTTGAAAACAACTGCAAATGCACCATGGCCTATAAGATCTTTGGTATTGTATTCATAATCGCCTACTTGAACAATGCTACTATTCTGGTGTGAATCCATTTTGGTGAACAATTGTCAGGATCCTGACTGAGAAAGAAAAAAAAAGAAAGAAAGAAGAAGATTCAAAATATAATAAATATGTCTGCGAAAACTTGTTATTATTATTGCAAGGATCGATGATTTCTTACTTTGCTTTTAAAAGTGTGCTGTTTTCCTTCCTGTCTATGATTTTTCTCTCAGTTCGAAATGCTGATTTATGCAGCGATAATAAGAGCTATCGTAGAAGCTGTCAACATTGAAGAATAGCCAATTTTTACAAACTCAAAGCAATTTAACACACTGAACTATTATTGAATCGGTATTGAGATTGTTTGGATAATGTTTTTATTCGAACATTTTGGCTCACATTGAAAATTGTAATAGAAATCAAATATTTGGTTAGAATTCACGTTGAGCACATAACATTTTTTTTTCGGTTTTTCTTTTTCTTTCAACAATAAACACACTGCAAACAAATCAGCCAAAAGTAAGAAGAAATATGAAAATTAAAGCGTAGATTCTTTCAATACACTTTCACTGTCAATCTATCATTGGACAATAAATCACATTTGTTTATCTGGTCTCACTGTTTCTTTTTTGTTATTTTTTTTTTCTGTTGCTGTTTTGTTTTTTGCCCAACGCATTTAATAGTCTTTGTTTTGGATATTTTTATTATCAGTATACATTTTCATTGACGAGTAATCTTAAGGTGCTCTTAATTACTTTGTTCACTTTCTATGTGAGTTCATATCCCTTGTTCGAAATTCGATTATTGCATATGTCTGAAACATTGAGCCAAGACAAACAGTAGCCCCAGTGTATATTCGTCGTAGCCTCCATAAACTTATTTGCCTACAAATACAATGATTCATGTTGTATTTGAATTGTCTTTATGTATGCACATTCTGACATTAAAATAAAAACTTGCGCACTATGCTGATTATGCATACAGAGCCATCTATCGGCATATTTATCTTTCGAATTTTTATTTTATTTAATCTTGTTCATTGATATATGCAATAAAAATGCGTCTATATTGAAGTGAGTCAAACAAATTGTTTTATTCCTCTCATTCAAATTTGACCAATAGACGAGATTTGGTATGGTTTTAAAATTAGTTACGTGCAGGCCAATGTTTCGTAGCCACACATTTGTATTCAATAAATTCAATTATCTTGCAGAAGATTTCTTCTTTTGAATATTTTTCAATATGTACAAATGTTTGGAATCCTTGAACATTTCTGAATTAAGAACACATTCAATTAGGCCAGAATTTGTATGACCATCAGAAGACAATTGCAGAGCAAACAATGGCCAATCGAAATTCGGGCGCTCTTCAATGTATTTTTTAAAGTCGAATGCGGCAAACGCTGGCATTATCGATGACTCCCAATTTTCTGGCTTGTATACATTGCTTTTACATGCGATATAAAATGTTATGAAAAATTGTACATTCGAATTGAAAATGCCCATTTCGAAAAGTTTTGACATTAAGTCAATACTTTGTTGCCAATAGCCCTGAAATATGTACAAAAGTATCGTGTTAATTTTGATAAACCAATCATAAACGTTTATATTCTTACCAAATTAATGAGATGCTCGAAACAAGAAATTGACATTTTTTCATTTCTATCTTTTGCCGCAGAAATTTCTTCAAGACGTTCGAAAATCAATTGGAAGAGATTTGTTTGCGCCATCATCAGTACATTTGTATTTTTTGAATTTACGAGTAGCGACAGCAACAGTTCTATATTTCTCGACTGTGGTTTACATTCATACCACAAATTAACCATTTTGTTTAACGCATCAAATGTTTCGTCGCCCAAATCATCAAATTGTGAAAATATTATTATAACGCGCATTGTTTCGTCAATACCGAAATTATTATTTCGTATTCGCATTAAACTTTTGGCAAATATAGTCAGCATTTTGTACGAAACAATGTCTACATTCAATTCCGTGTATTTGATGATATGTTTGAATTTTCTGAAGTCATTGAAATCTCTGAATACCATGTCTGGTTTCGACAAGTAAATCTCTTTTATTTTCGATCGAACTAGGCCATATAATTCCATTGATTGACTTCTTTGGATTAGATAGTCCAAAAATGCCAATTGATGGAATGAAACATCCTCGATTTTGCACATAAGTGCTTTTACTATGTGACCATTGATTTCGTGATGTTTGAGTGAATTATTATTTAGGACTGCAATTAAAACTCTGGAAATTTCGTGTCCAGTCATTTGATGAATTATTTTGCTTTGCACAATATCCAGAAATATTTTGAATTCCTTTTTCTTAACATCATCAAAAGAAACACAATTAATTTGCTGTATGCTTTCAAAGAAATCGTACACTTTTTTCGGCTGTAATTCTTCATAAATTGATGGCAATTTCCATGACAATGGACGGCCTAGAAATTATTCGCAAAGTAAACGTTTGAATATTTAGTTGCTATAGCAAATGTGTATCACAGAAATGGAAATCATTTGTTGTGAGCACCGCTGAATTAGTGGCACTAACCTTTGAAATTAATTTGGCTGACATTAAATTTTCGCAGTGGAATTTTTCCGATTATTTCAGTTTTTTCAATCAAAGCCGGAAGGATTTTTCTCAATTTAAGCATAAACATTTTTATTTTTTTGACAATCACTAGGAATTAATTTACGATTGCAAGTTCAATGCAATTTAAAAGTGTGAACGACAACGCAACTGGAGAACGGAAAAGATGCTTTCAATGAAATATGTTATGTCATTTCTGTCAAATTCTTAGGAATTGCACAATGAGCACAATTTATTACAATCATGGACCGTTGAACGCACTCATTTTTGTCTTGGCATTTCTCAAGAGTGGACGTTAGCCCATTGCTATTTCAGTTATTCAAAAAAAAAAAAAAATCAGCGCTAAAAAATCAAAGCAAAAACATTTGTTCATTTCGTTTGCATTGAAATTGTTTTATTATCTATCTATCGAAAACACAAAGACAATGACGAAATTCAATTTTCTTTTGTTTTGAAAATAACACCAGTGTGATGAAATGACGCTGACATCCGTTTGCTAGCAAGGTTATTGAAAATTGTTCGAAAAATTAACAAATCAATCTTTCTCATTTGTTTTTCTAGTTGGCTCTGCAACAATATGATAAAGAATCCATGCCGGGTTTGTTCACCACGTTTCCAAATTGAATAAGATTATTTATTTCATAAAAAAGACTGAAAAAAATACAATTCAATTTTGAGTAACCTCATTCATATGTTTTCCGGTAGCAATTGTTATATGTATTTTCATAGAGATCCTATGCACTATTTTGCTATTCGATTTATTTTTATAACTAAAATGAATTTCATAAACCAATCATTTAGCTTTAACCGTCAATTATTATTTCATTATTCAGTATTCATTGTTCATTGTTAGACTAGTTACATTCTTGTTTGAAGGTGTTCTCCGTTTTACATTCGCCCGCCGAATTATTATTGTTGTTGTTGTTGTTTTTTTACAGTTTAATTACTGATATAATTAGTATATTTTCGTTCATTGTTTATTTATCCGTCATTTCGATCAATCTATCTGATAAACTTGTTTTCCATTGGTAAGAATCAATATATAGTTTTTAGTTTTGTGTGTGTATATAACGGTCAATCATGCACAATGTCTAACATCTAATTCCATGAATATCCATGTTTTAAAAGAATTCTACTTTCGTTATTTTACTCGATTGCACCTCAAACTCAAATTGTGTGTTTATGATTATTTTTTTCTTTAAGTTTTAGGTACACATAGGAAAAATTGGAAAAAAATTTCTGGCAGGTGTCACACAGATCTCTGTGATATACATGTACCGGATTTTTTGTTTTCTGTGTATGAATTTGAAATATTTTTGGTGTAAGCAGGAAAAGGGTGCTACACTGCTATGCACGATTTTATTGAGAACATTTCGTTTTGAATAAAAGCTTTGATTTTTAATTTAAAAACGATCTCAAGAGACAAATGTACCGATATCCGATATCCAATATCCATATGCACCAACGGATCTTAAATAAGGTGTGCCCAAAAATTCTCGGCGTTTTTACTATTTTTAAATAATACAAATTGAGCGTCTCAATTTGATGAAGCGAACGAACTCAATCGCTATGTCAAATTTATGATGGGGTTTCGTTGTAAGAGAAAATTTTGAAAAAAAGTAATCAAATACAATGGACATATGCTTGTTAGAAGCCGGAAACACACAAGAACTATCACACAACTGATTCTTTTTCTTTTTTGGTCTCTGATGTTAACGAGCCATTCTTTCCCAGATAATTTGTAATTTTCTTCTTTTTTTTTTTTTTTGGCAAACTAGAGAAATTTAGTTGTTTCTCGATGGTGCACACATAAATAGAATCTGATGCGCACATTGAACATTGACTTTTTTCCGCCGCATACTACGAATGAACGATTGAAACGATTCTATCAAACCGAAAAATGAATCTTTTGTTATATTGCAACTTTATAATTAAATAGAAAGCGAATAAATATTTTCTTCAGAGACGTCTATCGATCGCTCAATGAAATGGTATTTATTCCTACTTTGTAACTGCAATGTATGCAAGACAATAATATTTGGAATTGGTCAACTAAATAATGTCATTTGAACGATTTTTTTTGTCATTGTTCGATTAAGATTAAAAAGATTTAAAAAAAAAAAAATATTGTGTCAGAAATTCAATTTTGCGTGATGGTTGCTATTTTGTTCTGAAATGATGCTAGTCAAAACATTATTATTAATAAAATAGTGCGTTGCATCAAATCTCTATGAGTTGCTAACAGTTATGAATTATTAGCTTCTTCATATTTAACATAGCAATAGCGGTAACGAATATCTGCTCTGGTAAATCACAGGAAACAAACGGAAAAAAAAGGAAAACAAAACAATGGGACCTCTTGAGACATCACATTATGTGAACAAATAATTGTCTTCTTTCTTTCTTTTCTTTTTCTTTTGCATATTATTAATGTATGTTTACTGAATTCGAAGTGTTATTGGCACTTGACTTAATAATCTGTTCTGTGGCTAATCATTTATTCGAGACAAAAAAAAAAGTCCGAAAACTTCTTATAAATTGGAATTATTATTTTCATTTAAAATATTCGGGAGCAGAGAAGATGCAAGGAGTTACACTTATTTTTTTTTTTTTTCTTGAACAAATACTAAAATCACTTTGCTCTTTTTAATTGTTATATGTATATATATATATATGTTCTATCGGCACAAAGCATTTGATATTTGTTTTAGTGATTGCCTGACTTCGTATATCAGTTTTTCATTGTCTTGAATGTTTTTAGTGCCAGCGGATCGTAAATTACGCGATTGGCTCTCAACTCGAGTGACTAGTTCACGAAATTGAAATTTTGAATGTGGTGCCATTGTTGCGCTATCAGCAAATGTGACACACAACATTTGTAAATTATTCAGTTTTTCGCTTAGCTGAAGCCACTGCGACGATGTTATTGAATTGATTGGTATTTTTAATGTGCACTCTAGCAACTGAATTAAATGCAATATTGTATCGCGGCTAATTGGAGAATCTGAATTGGTATTATTATTTGTTGCTACCACCAATGACGAATGCGCTGAACTTGTGCTATTTATGATATTTGAGTCGGCATTCAATTTAACTTGAACAGGTGTTGCATAGATGCTCACCAATTTTAATGGTTTGGTTGGAATGATTGGTTTTTTCGTCTGATTCAATGTATCGGATTCATCTTCAATGGTTTTATTATTGTTACTGGGTCCACTGGATTGTGCGGCCGCCTTTGGACTAAGCTGTGCTTGAGATTCATTATTCGGTGTAACATAACTGCCTTCTTTTGCTTCCCAAAGTTTTTTCAGTTCACCGGTACTTTTACGCTTTTCATCATCTTCATTTAATGGAATGCCACCGCCAATTGGATCTGTATCCGTTTTTTTCTTGACACCATCGTCCTTTGCATTGGTTTTAATTTTTTCAGTCTTTTTTCTATCAATCACTTTGGATTCAATGAGCGACACCGTGCAGCTATTTATGATGTTTTCATGATTATTTTTTAACATTTTTCCGATAGCTGGATTTATATCTGGTGTAGCATCAAATGCATTTTTCACGTCTAATGTTGTTTCTGGTGTTTCATTTTCGTTATTATTTTCAACTTTTCTTAATCGTGATTTAAAATCAACGAATGATTTTGTATCGTCCGTTGCGCTAGTTGTGGATTTTTTTGCATCGACTTTTTTTAATTGGGCTTTGAAGCTTTTCGCGGTCTGTACGTCATTCACTTCGTTTTTCAACGATACAAGTGCATTCTTTTTGGTGACGTCAGTGTTTACAGTTTTTGGTTGATTTATTGTTTCAGCCAATTCGCTTACCAGCTGTGACACATGATCGTGTATTCCATTATTATCGGGACTCGATCTAATTGCCGTTATATTCTTTTCATTTGGTGATGTATGATTACGTGTCAGAAATGCTGGCTTATCTGGATGATAAAATTGGATATCGTTACGTGATGGCATATTATTTGGCACAATTTCTTTTTGCTTTCGTTGATATTGTTCGCTTCGCACTTTGATTTCAGCCACAAGTTTTGTTTCCAATAGATCTCTCGGTTTGATTTTTGTTAACGATAAAGAATGATTGTTATCATTATTTAGTCCAGACGTTGAGCTACTGGCCGAACTAGATTCAGCCGATATCGGCGATCCACCCTTATCAATTGCCTTCGTTGTGTTCTCGGTGCGATCGGTGTGCTTTAATGAGTTACATGAATCCGTAGACGGTTCACGTTTTCGTAAACTAACGCCAAAACGTGAACTTGCCTCTTCGACGCTTGGCTCCGTGTTAGATACATCATTTGATGTCTTCGAAGCTGAATAAGAGAAAAAATTTCGAGTTTTTATTTGAAATGCCACTCGTTCCGTGCAATTAGCACAAAATATTGTTAATTGAAAAAAAAAAAAAAAAAAAAACTTAACGGCGGACGAGAGCCATTGATTGGTCGCTTGAATCAAACTCTTCAGGAGGCGGCGGCAGATCCAATGGAGGTGGTGGAAATTCCAAATCAGCTAAGACTGGATTGAAACGACTTGAGCTTCCATTTGCCCCACGAAATGATGAGAATATTGACAGATTGCCATCAGATTTACCTAATTATTATCGTTATTAATTTTGAAAATTATTACAAATGTTTGTCAAACGGACTGAGACATTTTCTTTGATTTGTTTGAGATCCAACACAGGAACTTTATGTTCTAATTGAAATTGTGCTTCAACCTGCAAATCTAAAATACCATCTCTACTGAATTCGTCATTTTAAAATGTACCTGTTGTTCCAGCCAGAGCAGTTGGAGAATTAGTTTGTGTTGGTGGTGCACGTGCGGTATTACTTAATCCACTTTCATTCGTTTGTCTTATTGATTCTAAATATTCACATATTCGTGCACCTTGAAGAAGAGTGAAAACAGTTATTTATCAATGTAATCCCATTGAATAAATATTCTGCATTGTATAATTTACCTTTTGGTAAAGTACCATATCGATTGATGGCTCGCTTCACATTTTGAACTTCAAGGGCGCCAACAGTGATTAACTGTGCTTTCGGTTGAGATGGATTATTATAATGGAAATTGTTGCTAGAATTTTGTTCTTTTTTCATTTGAGATGTGTGCTGCTGACCATGTTGTGATCGCTTGCTATTGCGTGACTCTAGACTTCGGTTTCCCATCACTGGTGCTGGCCTCTTGAATGATCCCTGTAAATTTCGCTGAATGTGCTCAATACTATCGTTATCAGTGTCTGGCGTTATATCTGCTTGGTCATTTTCTGCTTTTGAGAAAAGTTGTTTAGTTTAGAACATTTGTGACAGTCTTTTTGGGTCATTTCATTTAAAGCAATTTTAATTGACGTTGATATGATTGTGTCGCTATATTGCACTTACCACTTAAAATGAGGTCCTCTAGCATTTTATTGTCATCATCACGATAGGTTGAATCACGATTCGTTGATAATAGACTGAATTTGGAATTTGTTTTTGGATTAAAGCTACAAATCAATGACATTAAAACATTGTTATACGTTACCTAGTACGCTTTGGTGGAGCTGGTGCCGTTTTCCCCTTTTTATTTGTTGTTCGTCGCATTTGAACGTTTGTTTTTATGGCTCCCGTTGAGAATGTACTCAGTTTTGAGTTGGTCGATCCAGTTTCTGAATATAGTATTGCATAAAATCCGACGTATAAGATTTTTTTTTTTTTCAAATGTTCATTTTAATTGGCCGAATATTACCTGAAATGGGTGTAGTCGATGATTCGATTGGAACCTTTTTGTTCATGAGCGGCGTTGAGCTAATCTGTAAATTTCCTTGTAATTGTTTTTCGACTGCTTCAATTATTGACGATTCCTGACGGACGATCAATATATTATTTTTAGCAAATAATTTTACCGTTAAATATGCGCATTAAAAATAACAACAAACCTGAAACATATTCTCAAGCATATGATGAATATTCTTGAATGTCGGTCGCTCTTGTGCATGCCAATACCAGCATTGTCTCATCAAATCATATACTTCTGGTGGACATCCATTGGGACGTTCCATACGATAACCACTTTCTAATTTATGAAAGACATCCGTTAAATCAATTCCTGGATATGGTGACATACCATATGTGGCTATTTCCCATAAGAGTACACCAAATGCCCATACATCCGATTTGGTACTGAATTTATTGTAAGCTAATCCCTCCGGTGCGGTCCATTTAATTGGAAATTTAGCACCAGCATGTGCAGTATATGTGTCGTCACGCATCAAACGTGCCAAACCAAAATCGGCCACTTTTACTAAATTATTATCGCCAACCAGGCAATTTCTAGCAGCCAAATCACGATGTATATAATTTCGATTTTCCAAATAGCTCATGCCCGATGCAATTTGCGTTGCCATATATAATAGTGCAACTGCGTCCAAATTTTCACGTCCGGCCGATCGAAGAAAATCCAACAAATTTCCGTGGCTCATAAACTCCGTTATGATATAAAATGGTGGTTCTCTGGTACACACACCGATCAGCTGAACTAGATTTGAATGTTTCATTTCTTTCATAATGGCCGCTTCTTCGAGAAAATCTTTGAGTGCCATTGTGTCTTCTTTGAGTGTTTTTACCGCAACCGTATTGCCATAACGTTTCCAAACAGCTTCATAAACTTCACCATATTGACCGCCACCCAATTTATGTTTCATCACAATATCCGTTCGACATATTTCCCATTCGTCCGGTTCGGGACTCAATGGAAACACCGTTGGTTTATTTTGTTTTGGTGCTGGATATAAAAGTGGTGTTATTAATCCATGACCTTCGTGTAAGACACTGTGATGATGCACAAGTTCGGCCAATGTATTGAATTTTGCCTCAACGGTAACATAAACTTTGCCATCACTGTCTTCAGATATGCGATAATGATACACACGTCCTTCATACCTAAAATACAATTACGATTTTGTTGAACATGTTTGTGTGTGTGTGTGTGTGTGTGTGTCGATTTTTATTTTAAAAATACCTTAAACTGATACTCCGTTGGCCGGGTGAACTTTCACTCTCTCGCACAAGAAAACTGCCATTGATTCCCGAACTAAGCAGATATTCGGCTGCATTCCTTGAAATAGGTCCATGATACCACGAATGCTTTTCGAGAGAATTAACTGGTGTCACATAATTGGATGGAACCCATCCAACAAGACCAGAATTCGAATGAGCCTCACACCATTCACCCGATTTGTTATACGATAAAATTCGCACTTGTTCACCCTTCCGTAGGCTCAGTTGATTTTCACCACCGGCCGTAAAATCGTATAATGCCACAAATAGCTGTGGATCATCTTCTTCTGGTCCTGGTGTTAATAGATTTTCCTTTGACGTCCATCGATTTGCTGCTTCAAAGCCGCCCGAATGTTGATTTGAGTTCAATGACGATGAACCCGAATTCGGAATATTCGATATAATGTTTTCTTGTAATGGATGTTCTCTTAAATTATCATTGTCACGAGCTGGTATTTGCACCAGGGGAATGTGTGGCAATGGACGTGACTGTAGTAGAGCTTCTGTAAATGCAAAAGCTTGAAATAAAATGAATTGTTCCAATTTCTTGGGAACGCATAAAACAAATTTTCTATTTTTTTTTTCTTTTAATTTTTTAGTACACTCAAAATTGGGATAGTTTGAAAAAAAATTCTTAAGTTTTGGAATTGCAAGGCTCACCATTATGTTCTGTAAATATGTTCAGTCCAACTGATTTAATCTCTTTTGCTGTCTTTGATTTACTCATTCTACTAGCACGCAATGAAGATCCAGCTCCAAAAGTAGTTCCACTTGCAACACTGCCGCTGACGGCCGTAGAACCGTTTCCGATAATGGTGTTTGGACTGCCACCATTCGATGAGACTCCAGCGGCGTGAAGTGATGTGGATATATTTCCACTGCCATTACGATTCTCCTTAACTTGTTGGGCTCCCATAATGGCATTAAGTCTGCAATGTCAATGTTCACATTAATCCATTAATTTGATTTGAAACAAATTGAATTTATTAATTGAAAAGTTGGTTAACACACACACACACATACACACACACACACACACACACACACTGTCCTCGGAACTATAATAGTAAATTTTTTAATGAAAATAACAAACCTACAACGCTTCGTCAGATGGCAACTTTGATTCAAATCAATTTTCAATAGTCCCGATATAGTTTAAATGCAATCGTCAACAACATCTTTCAATTGCAGAAGAATAGCCGCATACGAACAAAAAAAAATCCAATCAACTGAAGCAAATCGAATCACTGTCCTATCCAATTCGGCTAATCAATAGTTTTGTGGAAAATTTAGTTGACAATGCAACTTTTGAATTATTGTTATTAATTTCGTGAGACACTCTCTTTTACCGAATACTTATGGTGATTATATCTTTTCGTCTCTCATCTGGTCATCATATGCTCGAAGTCATTGGTGTTTATTTTTGTTTTTTTTTTCTTAATTTTGACGAGATCTCAAACAAATAAATAAAACTAAAAATCACATGTAAATTGTTCATAAAATTATCATCGTTTTTCATCGGATACTTATCATTAATTCAAAATGATTTTCGTACAATGATTTTCGCATCGTTTCGTTTATGCATTTTCCACTTATAATTCACCTAGGTGAAAATCACTTATACACTCTAGCCTAAACATTTATTTTGCAGCCAATCAAATGGAATTTTATTTTATTTGTTCGTCGAGAAGCTCAATTTTAATATCGTTGAGTTTCTTTTTCTTTTTAGAAATCCGGAACAAATCACAACTGGACATAAATTAAATCCATTTTGTTTGATTTTAAACAAAAGTGAATGAACCATATATATACACATACTCTCAGACAGTTTTTTTTTTTGCGAAATGTAATATGCGATTTTTTTTTGTTTTTTTTTTTTTATTATATTATGTGTGAGTTGGATACTTAGGAAGGCAATGTCTGCGTGAGCCATACCTAATCACCAATACGTGATTAAGACATTTGCGTTCATTGGTTGCCAGTATATTGATTTTTCGGACTCAATGAAAGTTGTTTCTTTCTGACAGTTGTTTATCTTGACATATTTTAGTTTAAGTATTTTAAGTACACAGTTATCGTACTAGATCATTCATTAAATGATAAAAAGTTATCGCATATTTTGATTTAAATCAATTAATTTTATTGTTCAATTGATGCGAAAGCATGTGATTTCCCATACTCAAAAGCAAAATAATCCATATTAATGGAAATTTGTCGTGGTTTTGTGGTTTCAGTTCAAAAATAAATGAATTCCGATTAGTACTGGACTAGCAACTGTTGAAGTTTGGTCTACACGTCTCAATAATCATGTATTTTCAATGCTCACGTACACAAACCTATTATTAAGTATATTTATATTTCTGTGCGCACGTTCGCATAATTTCCACAGAGTTCGAATAACGCAAATAAATCTCCTCTCATTCTAAATAATTCTATTTGAAAGTTTCCCTTCGGATTTTATTGTCCAAAAATAATTTAATTGAAAGAATAAAAACAAAAAATATTATAAAAATATGTCTGATTGGGATACTGTAACCGTATTGCGTAAGCGCCAACCAAAGGCATCTGCGATGAAAACGGAAACAGCGATAAATCAAGTAAATATGAAATGCATAGTTTTACACTGCCTTTTGGAAAAAAAAGTTTGATTACATTTTTACCACTATTTTCATATCATTGACTTGGTTTCTTTTTTTTCTTTTTTTTTTCATTTTGTTAATTTTAGGCTCGTCGACAAGGAGTCGCCATCGATACATCACAAAAATGTAAGATTTGTTATCTGGAATGAATTTTTGTTATTCGTCAGTCAATGTGTGACATGACTCAGAGACAAACAACGAATAACACAAAGTGATATGAATATTTGATCTAATTTATCCACATTTACAGATGGTGCCGGAACAAATAAACAGCATGTTGTTACAAAAAACACGGCAAAACTAGATCGCGAAACTGAAGAACTAAAACATGATAAAGTTCCATTGGAACTAGGGAAAATAATTCAAGATGCCCGAAAGGCGAAAGGATTAAAACAATCGGATTTGGCTGCTGTGAGCATCGATATTTTTTTTCATATTTTATTGAAAATAATTTTATTTTTGTTAATTATAATTGTTACATCAATTCCAATTCATGTTATTGCAGAAAATTTTCGAAAAACCACAAGTTATAGCTGAGTATGAGGCTGGCCGTGGCATTCCCAATAATGTAATATTAGCAAAAGTTGAAAAAGTACTGGGCGTTAAGCTGCGTGGTAAAAATCGTGGCCAACCAATGGGACCACCTGGTCCCAAAAAGTGAAACAAAAGCCGGCGTTACCGTATTCATTTTCACAGTCTATTCGGAATTTTCATACATCTAAACAATTATTTCTATTCAACGAAATTGGGAAATTTCCGACCCAAAAATTATTTTTGCTCATATCATTTCAACAAGAAATTGTATTTTCAATCTAATTTTCAATGTGTTTTTTCTTTTTCTCAATTGAATTGTGAACTCTGTGGCACTCGTAACACATGCTTAAATATCAAAAAACAATACAAAAAAAACCAAACAAAAAACGAGCAGCCAACGGATATGGCAAAATATTATTCAACATTTTAATGGTTAATATTGCGCCAATATTCAATAAATTACAAACAACTACCTTCAAAACTGGATCGTTTTGTTTAATGAATATTTAATACATAAGTTTCATTTGCATTTTGGAATACATCAATTTTTGTCAAAATGCGTGATAAATAAATTGTTTTGATAAGTGAAAGTGTTTTTCTTTTCTCTCTCTATCTCTCTTGAAAATAATAAAATAAACAAAAGGGGAAAAAAACTAATAATAAAGCAAATGATATTGAATTAATTTTTTTTTTGCATACGAATTTTATTCATTTTAAAACTGAAAGATTTCATTGAATCATTGAGGAACAACAATTTCAAATTGACTCCTTTACAATGTGGATTTTTAATCTTTACGCAATGCCAATTCTTCTTCTGTAACCCCATCGGCTGTAATGATATTCAAAATAACTGAATCACCGGTATAAATATCACGTTCAGTGGCCGATATGAATGTATCTTTGATGATTGCAACTGCACGCTCTTTGGTCAATGGCTCTTGGCTTGGATTACTTTGATTTTTCAAACCGATTTGATTATCCAACACTGGTTGTAATAATGCACCGGCCGAACCACCAGCACGATATTTTGCCCGTTCACAATGACCAATTGGATCGTAGCTATAAACGACACCTTCGCCATTTTCATCAACGCCGGCCAAAATATTCGACACATAATATGGAAAGAATCGACGATTATACATCAAAATCGATAGCATCTGAGCAACGGCAGTTGTTGACATTGTTTTATTGTGCGTATGCTCGTACATTTGCATACGTGATCGAACCAATGCAGTTAAAGAAAGTGTATCGCACCAGCAGCCAGTTGAAGCAAGCACTGTTGTCGATGACAGGCCGAACAATTTATTTTGATAGCGTGTATGGATTGAGTAGCCCGAACTTAATCGCGTGTCACCAGCAATAACTGCAAAATTACTACCAGCTACAGCTACCACCGATCTATGATGTAGGAAATCAAAAAAAAACAAAAATAAATAAAAAAAAATCCATCAATTTTTTGAGCTCGAACAAATTTCAATGAATTTTTCGTATGGTGAAATGAATAGTAAATGAATATATATATTTACCCGCCATTCGATTCGTATGGATTGAAATTGACTTCTTTCATACCAGCTGCCAAATATTCTGGAAAATCTTCAAACTTTTGCTTCATCATTGTTATGTTTATGAAACGTTTTCAATTGAAATGAAAGAATTGGAAATTGGTTTCGTCGTGCTAGCGATTCGATTGCTTGTTCAATTGTTTAAGTTTTTAATGTACCGCAATGACAATACAAAAATGAACTCAATATACATGAAGTATGCTACAGATGACGTGTGGTGTTTGGCATTTGTATTTGAATGTATGGTAATGCCATCTATCAGTTTTTGTTAAGTATTTGAAATGAAAAAAAAAGAAGAAATAAATCGATAATTTGGATCAAAATTTCAAAACTTTGCTGAAAGTTTTGCTAATTAAATGTGTCCTATCCTGAGAAACATTTGTCGACAAACTTACAGTTCTTACGAATTAAATAAATAAATTTTGGAATAAATTTATTGTTATCATTTCTGTTTTTCTTTTTTTGGTCATTTATTTAAATTCATCTCAGAAAGAGGGTCGAACAAGTGGAATACTTTCATAGCTAGAAATTATGATTTTAACATCGCAGGATGAATAACAGCGCCTTTATTAGCATTGACATGCATCTTCATATCACGAAACCATGATTCTGAAAAAAAAAAAACAAACAAACAAAACATTTGATCCGTCTGGACTTCATTCGATAATTGCAATTATAAATAGTTTGACAATATACCGATTGATGTATTGTCCAAAATATCTGCAAATGTTTGACATCCCTCCATGCTATTTAATGCCCCGAAAAATGCTAAGTCCGCAAGATTTGGCTCATTGCCGCCAAGAAATTTAGATTTACGTTTTTTTAATTCGGTTGTCCATTGTTTGCATGCATCGTAAATATCCTCGCGAACATCGTCTCTAAGATGATGACGTTTTTTAAGTCTCTTTCCAATCAAATACATTGCAGCCGCACCTGCATAAACCATTAAATTTCGTTCCCATCTTGGAAAATTGGCGTCCCATTCGCCCGCTTCGGAAAACCACTCAAATGTTTCCAAAGCTTCATCCATGGTCCGATAGACATTCGGCGAAATGAGATGAATAAAATGACGATCTGTCCATTCTCTCCATTGGCGCTCCGATCTATTGCAAAAATTTACAAGATTTCCGACATTCATAAATCACAATAAACGAAACCGTTTAAACCGTATTAACTCACTTCAGATTTTCGACGTTAAGATTTTTGGGTGATTTTTCACCGTACATACAAAAATATTTATTCAAAATGTCGTGAGTCTTTTTGCCATCGTTGTTCATATACGAAACACTTGGGTAGCTCTTTGCTATCTCAAAAATTCCAAGCGATGGATCACGTAAATAGCTGGCCAATGCTGAAATAATCATACTCGAATCGGTTAATTGAACATATTCACCATTTTTACAGCGTGCCAAAACCATTGGAACTTTTTTATATTTTGACCATTTGATATCTTGTCGCAGAACAGCATCAACTTCAACAATTGAATATGTAAGGCCCATGCTGTCTAGGAATGCTCTAACTTTGCAACAATATGGGCATGTCTGGAATTGAAACAACACCAGATCCAGTCCGCTTGTATCTTTTGGATTGACAATTTTACGCGTTATTTTAACATCAGGAAGTTTATCAATGATGCATAGCTTTTGTTGTTCGTGAACCATATGAGCGTTTGCCGGCCTATATGATTGATAGACCGAATATCCTAAGCCTATCAGGATCCCAGAAGCACCGCCAATCAGCAGAGGTTTCACATAATTTGTCTTCTCCAGTGAATCAGTTGGATGCGCTGATTTTCTTATGAATGTTCGAACAATTATAACATTCGGTCGATTCGCCGAAATTGGCTCAAAAAATAATTTTCTACTTAAAATCGATTTAATTGTGTGAGCTCTATTCACGAACATCTTTTCAAACTTTTCTCAAAAAAAAAATAATCTATTTTCGTTTCTCGATTACACACCAAATATTTCGAAACTGTGTTTGCAAATGAGATTGATTCGAATTAGAGGTTATGTTTGAGGTCCCTTATGTCAAATCAACATTTGGATTCAACTTCACGGCGAAGAGATATCCAAGAAAATAGTTGATAGATAGTTATGACTTGTAAAATGCCCACGATCAATCAACTGTTGATTTTGAAAAAAAAAAATCTTTAATTTTTAGCCCTTTTAAAACTATAAATATTCTGGATATATTCAGAGTGGCGTATGAACTCCATCATTGAATAATGAAAATTAACTGCCTCAAATGTATAACGATCTTGTTGTGATGATCCTTTATTTATAATAAGACTTTTTTTTCATCAGAAATATGTCCAGTTGACACCACTACCTCGATGCATACATTTAAATCGATTGAATTCAATCATCAATCGGAAGAAATAACAACTTTCATTTCAGACGCCTACGAATACAGTATCTTCACGTGTTTCAATAAGCCATGTGTGCAAATGCTTTTTTCAATCATGTTGTTGCCAGTGAACATTATCTATCGAGCAGAGCTGATGTGTTTTTTTTCTTCTTCTTCTTTTTATTTGTTTAACAAATTATTCCACATCAACCCGGAAACTATAGGCAAAAAGGAGACCCGAATAAATAATACATGTATGTCTTTTTATATAGGCGTGTATCGAATGCACTCTTAACTGCCTTGCTATACAAGGAACAATACAAACATAATCACATCAAATGTATGTTTTTGATGAATTTGAACATTTCTAATTCTCAACGAATATAAGTAAAAGAATGTACATAAAAATGCCCGGAGACTCAAATTCAACATGAATACTGAATACATTTTCAACAAAGGATACACACTTATACATACACAATACACCACATACTGATCATACTGGTAAACAAAGCTTGAAAAACAAGCTAGAATCTTTGAATGAAATGAGAACATTATTCAGTCTCATATTTATGATCGTCTAGCATGAACGATCATTCATATTTTTGAAATATATGTAAATGTATGCGGACAAGGAATAGTTTTAAAGAAGAATCCACATAAAAAGTGAATAGCGACAAAAAAAAAATTGATAGGAATTTTTCATTGCATGTGAGTTTCATTTTGGTTTCGGTAAAAACTTATTCAAATTATGCCAATGCATTTGAAAATTTCCAGAGAAATTTTGCCATAAATGTGCAAATAGTAATTTGAATTTTTTATATTTGTGTACAGTTGAACAGTTTTTAAGAAAAGACTCGAGTGTATGAGCCGCACCCGATAAAGATACTCGATTCTGAAAATGAATCTCCTCAAATTATTTTCGAAACAATCGAAAATCTCAAATATTTTATGTTTGCTATTGATATTCGGATGCCAATATAATGTTAAATCGGAATTGACACCTCCATATTTCAATTTGGCCGAAGGAAGGCACATTACTGCAACGGCAACGTGTGGTGTTGGATCTAACGGACCCGAACTTTATTGTAAGCTGGTTGGAGCGAACACAGAACATGATACCACACATCAAGTCATTCAGGGACAAGTAAGATCAATTTATCTGTGTTTTTTTCTTTTTTTTTCTCTCTCTTCTTGTCATTAATATCGATAATAATAACTATCGAATCATCGAATCCAATTCAATAGTTTCCGGTTATTGTTTTCTTTCTTGCTCACATTTATAAAGCACATTACAAACAAATTTATTGATCGATGATGATGTTTTATGTTCATAGGTTTGCGATTATTGTGATCCATCACGCCCAGATAAGGCACATCCAGCCGAATATGCTATCGACGGAACATCGAATTGGTGGCAAAGTCCACCGTTATCGCGTGGCATGAAGTACAATGAAGTGAATCTGACCATCGATTTTGGCCAAGTGAGTAAATTTATGTTTTGTTCTGATTAGCAGTTTTATAAAATCCAACCACTCGAATTTCATTTTCATGGGAAATAGAAAAACAAACATGCGCAGTGCACATTGCATATGAATATGCGAAGAGAAAGAGACAGAGAGAGAGAGAGAGAGAGAGAGAGAGAGATATGATACAATATGAAATCGAAAAAAAAATTATTTCATTATTGCGAGCTTAACAAATTTTTCGAATTTTGCTTGTACTTTAAATAGCCCGAAATGTTGTCATATTTCTTCGGTCGCTCGAAAATGAATATTGAATATGCTTAGAAATAACGCTGTAAAAGGTCGGAGTGTCAAAAAGAAAAAACGGCTCATAATTATCTCATGTATAAGAAAATCAAAACATGTGTTCACATACTATGTTTCTCGTCACGTTCACCAAAAGAGATTCAGAAAAACGATTCAACTTATGCTCGAGACCATAAAATGATTGCCCAATTTTTCAGTGAATTCGAGAAAAATAGTGAACTCAATAGGATATCATATTTCATTCTATTTCCTTCAATAGCTGTTGAAATTTCAAACATTTATTTTGTACTCTCATTGTTTCGTATTTATTTTCGTTAGTCCTATTTTTGTTTCTTTTTTCTTTTTCTTTTTTGACTCTCACTTTTCGAATATTTGAACATTTGAACGGGGAGCTACTCGAGCGAAAAACAACAAAATCTGTGCCGGATACAATTTCCGTACATAGAACTGGTTTCAAGCGGACGTTAGGAATTGATAAGAATTGATAACGAAGCGTGGAAGTACATAAGTTTTTTTCTTACACATTCAATTTCGTCTAAAAAATGCTTTTGTCGGGGAAAAAATGGAAAAGTTAGCTCGATTATTTCGGTTCGAAAAGTAAAAAAAAATCGAGTGACGATGAACGAATGGAAATTAGACACTTTTTACAGTTATTAAGATTTGAAGGAGTTTCAGCAACATTATGAATGCGCAATTCTGCATTAAATTTGAAACCAAAAAGCATGAATTCGTTGAAGTTTTTATGGACAGTTTCTCGATTTCAATGTCTACCGTTTGAGTTAACTTAACACTAATCCCACTTTCGTGAAGGGATTTTTTTCCTTAAAAAAAAAACAAATCAGAAACAAATTTTCCATCTGCCAGAAAGTTTTACGTTGTAGATTTCAAAGTCCGGCAACATTTCCTTCTGAACGAAATTGTCGTTTGAAAAATTCACTAGAAAAATGTCACCTGTATCATGTTTGATACAAAGACTACAGTAAAACTTCGTACTCGAATGTAAAAAATAGTCGAAAGAAATGAAATTTATTACTTACAATTAATTGCATCAACAAACTGAATGCAAATTTTGTGGCTGTATTTGGATGCAGTCAGAAATTTATTATTTTGTTGCAAAACTCGAAATTGAATTTGTTTTTGTTTTAGGAATTTCATGTCGCGTATTTGTTTATTCGTATGGGTAATTCACCTCGTCCGGGTCTATGGAGTTTGGAAAAGTCATCTGATTACGGTAAAACGTGGAGAGCATGGCAACATTTCTCCGATACTCCATCCGATTGTGAAATATTCTTTGGACGAGAAAGCTTGAAACCAATAACAAGTGATGATGATGTTATCTGTACAACCGAATACTCGAAAATTGTTCCATTAGAAGATGGTGAAATTCCGGTCATGCTATTGAATAACAGACCATCGGCGAATGCTTACTTCAATTCAACCACCCTGCAAGAATGGACGCGCGCAACAAATGTTCGATTCCGTTTTTATCGAACAAAGAACTTGTTGGGACATCTAATGTCAGTGGCCAGGCAAGATCCGTCAGTCACTCGTCGTGTACGTATTAATTTACTATTACTTTTTTGAATTGAAATGAATTTATATATTTCTCAAACTAATTTGAAATCATTTCCATATACTATTTTTTCCTTTTTTTTTTTTTTTGGTCAGTACTTTTATTCGATCAAGGATATTTCAATTGGTGGTAGATGTATGTGTAACGGACATGCCGATACATGTGACGTACTCGATCATAAAAATTCCACCAGAATTTTAGCATGTCAATGTCGTCATAACACCTATGGAATCCACTGTAACGAATGTCGGCCAGGCTTTGAACAGAAAAAATGGAGACAAAATACAAAAGCACATCCATTTGCGTGCGAACGTAAGATAATACATTTGTAGTTTTATTTTATTTTCTAATGTCATATGGATTTTCATTTTTTACAATAGCATGTAACTGTCACGGACATTCGACCGAATGTAAATATGATGAAGAAGTTGATCGACAACGTTTATCCGTTGATATTCGTGGAATGTACGAGGGTGGTGGTGTATGCCAAAGATGTCAACATAACACAGAGGGTATCAATTGTAATAAATGTCAACCGAAATACTATCGACCATACGGAAAGAATTGGAACGATACCGATGTGTGTACAAGTGAGTTTAAAATCGATCATTATCTTATTTTTATTTATTTATTTATTTATTTATGTCATCTTTTTCCAAATTAAAACATTTTACTCACGCAAATTTATTTAATCAATCGTTTGCAAAACGAATAGGATGCAATTGTGATGTTTTCTATTCGACTGGAAACTGTGCCGAAGGGAATGGTCAATGTGAATGTAATCCAGAATTTCAACCGCCATTATGTGATACATGCTCATATGGACATTTCGGATATCCCGATTGTCGTAAATGTGAATGTAATCTCAATGGTACTGATGGATATCAATGCGAAGGCCCATGCAATTGTAAATCTAACTTTGGTGGAGAATTTTGTGAACATTGTGCCGATGGATTCTATGGTGAATCATGTTCATATTGTGAATGTGATCTAACTGGATCATTGAATGATGTTTGTGATTTAAGTTCCGGACAGTGCTCATGTAAACCGCAGTTTGATGGTAAACATTGTGATCGTTGCAAAGATGGTTATTTCGATTATCCCAACTGCAAATGTAAGTCATTTAAAAAATTCATCGTTTGTCTTTATTTTTTAAGGCTGCTGATTTTTCTTCTTCTTTTTTTTTTTTTTTTTTTTTTTTCTTTACAGACTGTAATTGTGATCTAGAAGGTACAGTTGATGAAATATGTGACAAGGAACAGGGTGTTTGCTTGTGCAAAGAAGGTTATGGAGGTGTTCGTTGTGATCAATGTAGCCCCGGTTATTATAACTATCCAAACTGCATCAAATGTAATTGTTCGATCGTTGGAAGTATATCAACTACATGTGATGTAAATGGAAAATGTCCCTGTTTAAACAATTTTGCAGGAAAACAGTGCATTCAATGTAGCGCTGGCTATTATGATTATCCACAATGTTTGCGTATGTATTTCAATCCAAGAAAAAAAAACAAATGTCATTTATTTCCTTTATAAACAATAATAATAATTTATTGTGTTTATGTATGTGTGTCTGTTCTCTTTGCAATGGTCAGCTTGCAATTGCGAATCACCCGGTTCGAATGGTGTATCTTGTAATGTTGATGGTCAATGCAGTTGTCATAGTAATTTCGATGGGAAAACTTGTAGCCAATGTAAGGAAGGTTTCTACAATTATCCGGCATGTGAAGATTGTAATTGTGATCCGGCTGGTGTGACGGCAGGCTTTTCAGGATGTGGTTCTGTACCGATTGGAGAATTGTGTCAATGCAAAGAACGTGTAACTGGTCGCATTTGTAACGAATGTAAACCATTGTACTGGAATTTAAATCTCACAAATGCATTAGGTTGTGATGAGTGCGATTGTTTCCAGGATGGTACATTAGGTACATTAGATACCTGCAATTCAAAAACTGGCCAATGTCCATGTAAACCGTCCGTTAGTGGTCGTGTATGTAACGAATGTAAAGATGGTTCGTTTGATTTGCTGGGCGGAAATGTATTTGGATGTAGAGATTGTGGATGTGATATTGGTGGTTCTCTCAACGAATTATGTAACAAAGATAATGGTCAATGTAAATGTAAGCCACGTATCACTGGCCGAACCTGTTCGCAGCCTATAACAACACATTATTTCCCAACATTGCATCATAATCAATTTGAATTCGAAGATGGTTATACGCCGTCTGGTACGCATGTACGTTATGAATTTGATGAGTCTATATTTCCGGGTTTTAGTAAGCGAGGCTATGCAAAATTCACCCAAATTCAAAATGAATTAATAACAGAAGTAAATGTAATTACATCATCATTTTATCGAATGATTATACGATATGTGAATCCAAATGATGAAAATGCTATAGCAGACATATTAATAACATCAGACAATCCAAATGAAGTGGATCAAACGGCAAAAGTGCTGTTCCGGCCAACATCCGAACCGCAATTTGTGACAGTGTCGGGTCCAAAGGGTGACATCCCATCGGCACTTGTGCTGGATCCAGGACGTTATACCATCAGTGTAAAAACTAGCAAATACTTATTTTTGGACTATTTCGTTTTGTTGCCGGCTGCATACTATGAAGCTACCATTTTGACGCGGAAAATTGATAATCCATGCGAAATTGATGACCTTGAACTGTGTAGACACTTCAAATATCCATCAATCGATGAATATAAGCCAATCACAAGAGCATTTAATGTCGACGGTGAAGATGCCAACGAAGTCTATACCGATGACAATCATTTACAATTGGTAAAATCGCAGCCATTGCCACTTTTGAATGATAATCAACAAACGTTGACATACATTACAAATGTCGATCATCCGGGCAAATATATTTTAGTTGTTGATTATATTACCGATCGAAATTATCCCGATTCCTATCCATTGAAACTGAAACTGACCGGCAGTGATCAACCGGAAGGATACATTTCGGCTCAAATTTGTTTGTATACAACTGTATGTCGGCAGCCAGTCATCGATTCGGAATCAAGAGAACAGATTTTTGTTATTAGTACACCCGGCTCACAGTCTCTACAATTGAGCGTAAGAAAGAAAAAAAAAAACGCACACATGTCTACAGTGCTACTAAATGCTCATTGGTTTTTTTCTTTAAATTTTTTATTTTTTAGGGTGATGAAGGTTCACATATAGCCATAAGCTCAATTACAGCGATACCGTTGCCAGAGTGGTCAATCGATTTGATAACTCCGAGCTCAGTGTGTGTATTAAAAGATGGTGAATGTGTAGAATCATCATTTTATCCGGCACCCGATTCCAAAAAGGTTAGTTTTGGATTTGTGTAAAAGACGTCGATCCGTATTTCATCGGCGATCACATTGATGTTCAAACATTTTACAATTAGGTTGAATTCAAAGACTTCTATGAGTCATCGGATAGTATGCCAAATTTGAACAATCGCAGTGGATTAGTTTATCTGGGTCCAGGACAAACAAGTATAACGATTAACTCAAAAGTTGCGACACCCGGCCGATACAACATTTTGATAAGATATTTTCAACCAAATCATGCCAATTTCGATATTCTCTATAAAATCGAATCCAGTAAGCAAATATATGATGGCTCCGTCAATTTGGGTCATTGTCCATCCAATTCCGGATGTCGCGAAATCATTTTACAAAGTAATGGCGCTCGATCATTTGAGCTTGAAGAAGATGTAGCCATTACATTCACTGTAAGCAACACGGTCTTACTCATTACATTTATTCGAAAACTTTATTATTTATTCGAAATTGAAATTAAATTTGTTTGATTTTTTTTTTTTTTTTAATTACTTGTAGAACATACGAAATAAGGGTGTCTGGGTCGATTATATTCTATTCATAGTTGAAGGGCAATTCAGCGATAATCATTTACAAGAAGAGACATTCGATCAAACCAAAGAATTCATTCAAAATTGTGGACAAAATCATTTCTATATTCCGTTGAATGCATCAGATTTCTGTAAACAAGCGGTATTTTCGTTAACATCCGACTACAATAGCGGTGCATTGGCCTGCAATTGTGACTATGAGGGTTCAACGTCTTTTGAGTGTGATCCATTTGGTGGACAGTGTCAATGTAAACCGAATATAATTGGTCGACAATGTGATGCCTGCCGAACTGGGTACTATGGTTTTCCGAATTGTAAGCCATGTGATTGCCCATCAAAATCACTATGTGAAAAAGAAACCGGTGCTTGCATCTGTCCGCCGCACGTTATTGGCGAAAGGTGTGACAAATGTGAACCATATTCATTCGGATTCGATCAATACTTTGGCTGTGAATCGTGCAATTGTGATCCACAAGGTGTTGAATACAATGATCTTCAATGTGACCTGAACAATGGATCCTGCGCGTAAGATTATTACAGCAAAAATCTCTATAAAAGAACCACTCTTATTCTCCATTTATTTTTGAATTACAAATTTTGCTTGGAACACAGAGTGTTTCTTTCAAAGAGATTATACTGTATGATTATTTGCATTTATTCATCCATTGATAAATTTTAATTTTCTTAAAGATGTCGACCGAATATCGAAGGACGTACTTGCGATAAATGCCGTAACGGTCATTTTAGATTTCCACTGTGTGATCAATGCCGTTGTAACATTGACGGTACAACAAACGAAATTTGCGACCAACAAGATGAAACATGTTTCTGTAAGAAAAATGTACAAGGACGTGCCTGTGATCAGTGTATCGATGGAACATACAATTTACAAAGCTCTAATCCCGATGGATGTACGAAATGTTTTTGCTTTGGCAAAACAACGCGCTGTGATCGTGCTCTGTTACGACCATTGAATGTCAGTATGATCAATGAACATGCAGCATCAGTTAATACCATTGAATTAACACCAAATAAAGCAATCATTCAACGATGGCCAATATCATCGGTGGACCTTTTAGTTGATGAATTTGTATTGGAAACGGATTTTTCATTGCGAAAAGACTCAGATGAATTAATCTATTTTGGTGTATTGGATCGTTTGGCAGACCAAACAAATCATTTAACTGCCTATGGTGGAAGTTTAGTTTATGCATTGAATTCATCCTCTGGTTTTAATGCAAAGAGTCTAATTGGACCGGACGTATTATTGGAGGGCCCAGAATATACAATCGTTCATCAGAGCTATCAGCAACCGGCCAGCGATCATGTTTTCCGCGGCTCAGTTCCAATAATCGAATCAAGCTTTACAACATTGAATGGTTTACCCGTTACCCGTGAACAAATTATGCATGTATTAAAAGATTTAAAAGCTATTTATATACGAGCCGCATACTGGGATGACACAACAATGAGTAGACTATCGGATGTTGAATTACAAATGGCCGATGATGATGTTGATGATGTTAATCTATTGGAGGAACTTTCGGTGGAAAAGTGTTATTGTCCGGCTGGTTACATTGGAAATTCTTGTGAAGATTGTGCGCCTGGTTATTATAGAGATCCAAACGGACCGCACGGTGGCTATTGTTTACCATGCCAATGTAATAATCATGCTGATACATGTGATGTTAATACGGGTATTTGCCAAGTATGTATTTTATTTAGATATGCTTTATAAAAGCATTACAGGCACACAATTTTCTGAAAACAAAAAACAAAAAACAAAAATGTTTCATTTTACTTTCCGCTATCAAGAATTGTAAACACTCAACAACCGGAGATCATTGTGAAAAATGTATCATTGGATTCCATGGAATTGCAACATTTGGTTCACCAAATGACTGTATGATTTGCGCTTGTCCATTACCAATTGAAAGTAATAAGTAAGTGTATTGACCTGAATGTCGACCGGCTCAAAATAACTATAACTAACTAAACTCGAAATTATAATCAGCTTTGCTACCGGATGTGAGATATCAGAGGACGGATATAGAGTTCATTGTACATGTCGTGAAGGATACGCAGGTGAAAAATGTCAATCATGTGCCCGAGGATACTTTGGCCAACCAACCGTAGAAGGTCATTTTTGTCAACCATGTCAATGCTCTGGAAATATCGATCCAAATGAAGAAGGTTCATGTGATTCTGTGACTGGTGAATGTTTGAAATGTCAGAACAATACATATGGAACTGCATGCGATTATTGTGCACCATTCTATTTTGGCGATGCAGTTCATTCCAAAAATTGTCAAAGTAAGTGCAAATCAATTGATGCTTCTGAAGCATGCGAGTAAATGGTTTTTTGGTTTCTTTTCTTTTTCAAATATTATTTATAGGTTGCATTTGTGACAAGCTTGGTACCGATAACTGTGATCGAAATGCTGGAACTTGTGAATGTCATCCAAATGTGGTTGGATCAAAATGTGATCGCTGTAAAGAAGATCATTATGGTTTTGAATCGGGACGAGGTTGCTTGTCTTGTGACTGTGGTGTTGCATCAAATAGTACACAATGTGACGATCATACGGGTGAATGCCGTTGCAAACCGGGCGTAACCGGTCGTCAATGTGATAGATGTTTACCAGGCTATTGGAATTATACGGCCGAGGGATGCTTTCGTGAGTATAAAATGCAGATTAAAAACAGAAAAAAATACGAATTCGAATTTATATCTGACAAATTCGGATCATCTACCATTTTATAGCTTGTTCGTGCAACAATGATTATTCACGAGGCGTTGGCTGCAACGTTCTAACGGGTCAATGTGAATGTTTGCCCGGTGTTGTTGGGGAAAAATGTGATTCATGTCCGCATAGATGGGTTCTTGTACAAGATCAGGGCTGCCACGAGTGTGATATTTGTCATCATGATTTATTGGATGTAACTGATTCTTTATCAAGTGAATTGGGTCCAGTTATGATCGATTTTCAAAC
Source organism: Mayetiola destructor (assembly GCA_000149185.1). Classification (NCBI taxonomy): domain Eukaryota; kingdom Metazoa; phylum Arthropoda; class Insecta; order Diptera; family Cecidomyiidae; genus Mayetiola; species Mayetiola destructor. Next base: position 608,973 of record GL501515.1, read on the forward strand.
TGTTGCCGGTGGTTTTTTTACATCTCAAAAGTTAAAATATTTCAGTGAAATGGCCGAACAAATTGAGCCAGATGTTATGAGCTTAGAAAATAATCAAATCGATCTGTTGCCATTGACAGCAAACATTACAAATTTGGAATCGGAAGCAAAATCATTTGAGCGAAAACTTAGATATACCAATGAAACGGTTAACGATCAACTGAATGCTTTAGACAAACTAATGAACGATTCAAGAAACGTTTTATTGGGAACAGGCAAAACATTCGAAGACATCCAAAATACAGTTTATGAAGTACAAAAATTAGCTGATAGTTTTGATGCTTCGGTTGAAAATACAAAAGCTGATAGCGCAATATCCGAAGCAAACGAAATATTGGATCAATTGCAAGAATTATCACTGGACACAAAACCAACACAAATACATTTGGAAACTGCAACGTTAAATTTGGAAGGAATCGAAAATTTCATTGCACCAATTCAAAAACAACAAGAAAAGCTTGAAGAATTACAACAAAATATCCAAAGTTTCAATTTTAAATTGGCCGATTTGAGTGAAAAAGCCTATGAATCAAAACGAATTGCAGATAAAGCTAAAATTTTGCATCTGAAAAATAAAAATGCTAACGTTAATGCTAAATTTGAAACGGCCAATAATCACACAAAGGAAACGCAAGCAAATTTGAATAATACAATCTATCTGGTTAAATCGGGAAACATAACACTGGGCGAAATTTATAGATTTTTGAAGAATTTGGAAAATGTAAATAATGAATTGAAAACAATAAATATACAAGTTGACAGGGATCTGCCGAGCCTAGAGGAGGAATACGATGGATTGGGTGACATCATTGCAGAAACAGCAAATCGCCGAACGCAGCTCGTTCAAACGGTAATAATAAAATACATAATTATATAATTGCCATTACATTGTACATCAACGTGCCCCAATTCAATTTCAATTAGGCGGAAAAATTGAAGAGCGAATTAGAAAATATAACCGCCAATACGGAAACACCGCTCAAAGCAGCTAACGCATATTCTGACATCATCAAAGGGCTGAATACAATGGAAGAGATTCTAAAGAATTCTACAATCGCAGCAAATGAAGCCATCGCATTGGTAAGTAAATAAGTACAAATTAGTTGTGCAGATTTATATTGATCATTATTATTATTATTATTATTATTTCGATATGAAATTCTTTTCAATTACAAATGAAATGATTCAATTAGACGTCTGGAATTGATACTCGGGCTGGCGAATCAGACCATACATCACGTCAATTATTGGAAGAAGCACGACAATCATTGAGATCCGTTCAAGTCGATTTGCAACCACATATAAACAATTCGACGGTTGCAGTCGAACAGATTAAGAGCTTGAACGAGCTCAGCGATGAAAAGGCTACAAATATTAATTTGTAAGAAGAAGGACTGAAGCCCCTTTCACTAAATCTGTGAAACTAATTTTTATTTGATTTAAATAATTTGCAGGCAGTTGGACAAAGTGCCACATTCATCACAAACCGATATTTGGGAAAATGCACGCGATAAAGCGATCGAGGCTCAAAAACAGGCAGAAAAAACGAAAGAAACACTACAACCAATCTTAACAACCTTACCAAATGATTTGTCCAATGCAAAACAAATATCGAAAAAAATCGATGACACAAATATGGACATAGCTCAGGCTCGCTCTCAAATCGAACGAGTGGCTAAAATATTGCCAAATTTAAAGTCCATGGTGGATTCGCTGAAAGAAAGACAACAAGAAATTGGTCAAGCTAGCGATAGCTTGAGTGATCGAATTGGAAAATTGAAAAATCAAATCGAAATGGCACGTGATATAGCGAATTCGATAAAAGTTGGAGTACGTTTCCATCCGAATACAACGCTTGAGCTGCAACCACCACCACATTTAGCACAATTGGCAACCAATTCAAGAGTGTCTGCCTATTTTCGAACACGAATGCCGAGTGGATTCCTGATGTATTTAGGAAATGAAAATCGTGCGGATGGCAAACGAGGCAAACATGATGATTTTATGGCAATTGAAATTGAAAATGGTTATCCAATATTGACGGTTGATTTAGGCAATGGGCCCGAAAAAATAATCAGCAATAAAAATGTGGCAAATGGAAACTGGCATCAGGTGATTGTTGAACGTACCGGAAACGATATAAAATTGACAATAAGAGAAGAAACTGAAGATGGAAAAGAACGCGTTCATGAAACCGAGCACATGCTTGAGGGCAATCAAAATATATTCGATTTGGATAGTAAAAATAGTAGAATATTTGTCGGTGGATATCCACCAGATTTTAATCCACAAGAAGGCCTTAAATATAGCTCATTTGAGGGAGAAGTTGAAGAAGTACGCATCAATGATGAAGACATTGGACTATGGAATTTTGTCGATGGTCAAAATAATAATGATGGTGCACAAGATCGTAATCAATTAATTGCATCTGAGGTACAGCCAACCGGTTATAGATTCAGTGGACATGGATATGTTGTTCTTGATTCGAAACCATATAATTTCAAACAACGATCAAATATTCAATTCCGATTTAAGGCGAATCGCGATACAACAGATGGTTTAATGTTCTACGCTGGCCGAAACAAATACTTTATTTCAATTGAAATGCAAAATGGTGGTATTTATTTCAAATACAAGCTGGGACAACATTCGGTATCAATTGGTTCAGATGAACAGTTGAATGATGATCAGTGGCATCGTGTTGAGGCTGAACGCGAAGGACGCATTGGAATATTGAAGATTGACGGAAAAACGATTTATCAAGAAGAGACGCCCGTTGGAACCGAAGAAAATTTGAAAATTTCCGATAGTATGTATTTTGGAGGATATCCCGGTCAGATAAATCATACTGAAGTCGTAACCAAAAAATTCGATGGTTGCATTGATAATGTATTCATTTCGGGCACACCGGTCGATTTGAGCAGAAATATGAAGGCTTATGGCGTTCGAGCCGGTTGTGCTGTCAAATTTTCCACGGTCCTCTCTTATCATCCGCGACAATTTGGCTACTTAAGACACAATATCACATCATCAAATCAATTACAAATCAATTTGAAATTCAAAACGAAACAAGGAAAGGGTATCATTTTCTATGCCACCGACAAAAACCAAGAAAATACATTCAGTTTGACGCTTGAAGACGGTGCATTGGTGCTACGCAGTCAAAATACTGAAGTTAGCACACATCCAGTTAAATACAATGATAGCGAATGGCATTTCTTGGTCGCTAAACATGATGGTGTGAATCTTCGATTGTCTGTTGATGATGCACCCGAAATTCTATCGTCAGAAGTCTCAAATGAGCTAATATTTGATTCATCCGACATTTATTTCGGTGGTGTACCGAAAAATTTCAACGTTGTGCCTGGTGTTTCTTCAGCATATTTTGTTGGATGCATATCGGATGTTTTGATTAATGGTCCAATCGTTAATTTTGCTGAGTCTACAGATCGAAAATCAGCTGTACTTGACAACTGTGCCCGTGACATACTAGGTGAATTTTTTGTATTTACATCAATCACAAATATCAGTTGAAGCGATTGCTTGATGTGTAACATTGAGTTATGAAATGGTTTTAATGAATCCGAGAATGATCCTTAAATTATCAATAGCAACAACAACAACAACACTTTTTTTCCACAGAATTATTTTTTTTTTTTTTTTCAAAAATGCGCGAGTTTTTAGAAAATACCGCATTATTTCAAAAATACCGCATTTTTTCAAAAATACCGCATTATTCCAAAAATACCGCATTTTTTCAAAAATGCAGAATTTTTTCAATATTTCTAGAAACTCTCAAAATTTCCGAATCAGAATTATTTTTCAAAATTTCCGATGAATTTTTTCAAAAAACGTTTTTTCCAAAAATAAGAATTTCCGATGGTTCATTTCATAACAACACAATTTGCAGAATAATGTGATCCCGTTGAAAGAATGATACCCTTGCATATCAAGCACTACTACCAAATTTAACTTGACAGTATGTTATTGGCTTATTAAAAATTAAAATCAAATCGTTTTAATCAATTTTACAGACTACGATCCATTCTATGTACCAATCGTGTATGCAGAAGATAATATCGACCCAACAACAACACTGGAAGCCGAAATAAAAAACAAACCGAAAAAGACGAACTCGAAAACGAAGCGAGAAGACAACAAGAGGTGAATACAGAATCGGAATACCAAGGACAACCGGATATCGATATTCGATTCGGACAGAACGAAAATGAAAATGAAAATAAAAATCAAACGCCCGATGATAGTGAAAATAGAGTTATACCACATCACCAGGATTACTTAACAACGACAACAACGTTACGACCAACGAAGCGTCGTCCAATCAAACAAGATCCCATATGTAAGCTACCACCCGATCCAGAATCAGATGTTGATTTCAATGCAGGCTATCGGTTCGGAGCGATTATCGATAGTCGCATCGAATTTGCCGAAGTACCAGTTAAATTCCGAAAAAGTTATGAAATATCATTAGAATTTAAAACAGACATGCCAAATGGAGTTCTATTCTATGCGGCTGACAGTCGTCATACTGATTTTATTGTTTTGTACTTAAAAGATGGCCACGTAAGCAACAATTTTTAATCATCATTCATTTTGTGGATAGGTAATTTTGATATTGTTATTTGTATTTGTATATGTTTCGTTCGAAGGTTCATCATTCGTTCAATTGTGGATCTGGATCTGCGAATATTACATCGCCAATGCAATATAACGATGATCAATGGCACACCGTACACATTTCAAGGAACCAAGCAATCGGAAGGCTTTTAGTTGATAACGACACTGAAATAACTGGCGAATCGTCTGGTAATACGAGAGTTATGTCACTTCAAGGACCGTACTCCTTTGGTGGTGTTAATCCAAACCAAATGGACGATTTAATCGTGAATACAGGCATCGAGAAGGGAACATACTTTTCAGGTAATTTAAATAAAAAAAAAAAAAAATGCACAGACCATTAAATAGAATGTTACTTTCCCACAGGCTGTATTCGAAACATTCAAGTTGGTGGTCGTTTATGGGAAGCACCTGTTAAAATTATCGATGCCTTACCCTGTTCTGAACAAGTAGAGAAAGGTGTATTCTTTAGCGGTGGTTTCATTAAGGTAAATTTTGATAGACTCACATCAAATACTGTTCCAAGTTAACAGCGGCCCATGATCAATTTATTTTTTCCTCATAGTTGCGAGATCGATTCAAAGTTGGAATCGAGACCACAATATCATTTGATATTAAACCTCGAGTAATGAACGGATTACTATTGTCGGTTCATGGCAAAAAGGCAATGTTAGCTCTACAATTGATAAATGGAACAATCAACTTTACTGTAGACAATGGTGGTGGTCCAATCACAGCCGTTTTTACACCCGAAAAAAATCAAAATTTCTGTGATGGTGAATGGCATACCGTTACGGCTATTAAATCAAAATATGTAATCAGTTTAATGGTGGATAAAGTGACATCACTGCCAACAATTGGTGCCACTACAGCAATATCAACGGATACAACTAGACCACTATTCCTTGGAGGTCATCCATATCTATCGAAGGCACGAGGTCTTCAGATTCGACGACCATTCAATGGCTGTATACGTAATGTTAAAATCAAGGATGTAGCCGAACCAATTAACTTAAATATGGCGGTTGGAAATGTGCGCGTTGGCGTTTGCCCAACTTATTAAAAAAAAAAAGAAAAAAAAGACCAATCAAACAATACCAGAAAGCTCAATATATATTTTTTGCAAATTGTTACAAATTCCCATACCGCGATAATGTAGAAAGATTGATATTCGCTTTGCATCAAAAGCGCCATTAGAGCATTCAATGAAAATGATTTCGTTTCTACTCGTTTCAGCTCTGTCACATGGGAAAAATGTAACGAGCGGAATGAGTTTACATATATACGCATTTGAGTTTTCTCACTTTCAGTTTAGCCATTTTTTCAGGTTTTTCCGTGCTTTGAAACTTTTAACACAATTTTGAGTAATTAATATTTAAATAATTTTGAATTTGGTTTTAATAAACTTTATTTATTAATCGATTGTTATCAATTGTAAGGAATGTCGAAAAAATGTTGAAAAATGCAAAATCACTTGAGCCTTTGAAAAAATTCAAATGCATATATCTGTAAACTCAATCTGCTCGTTTCATTTTTCCCATGCGACAACAGCAGATTCATTTCAAAATGAGTGCGTTCATTCCTTGTAGTCATAGTGCGAGAAAATTTTATCTCGGGTCGCAAATTCCTCAAAAAATCATTGATATTGATAAGCATTGAATGGCTGCACATTGCCTCCTTGAGCCCTGATTCGATTTTCCAATTGCCGACTGAAAAAATAAAATAGGATATTAAAACAATACAAAGGATATAATTATTAAAACTTACACAAAATTTATAAACCATCCCAGATGACCTTCAACGAAACCGTCTAATCTCTCTAAAAAAATTACATTGTAAGCGCTGAAATAAAACAGGGAATTCAGATAACAATTTTTAAAATTAATTCTAAATTTTTTCACTTACGTCTCTGCATTCCATACATATAATCCTCAATTACCCATAATTGCTTCGAGTCTCATACGAAAATTTGCTAAAACTCGATTTCCGTTTACCATTTTTAGCCCTTCGAAAAAAGTAAACAAAATTTTTTATTTTCGAGTGTGCAAATTCTGACATTTGCATACTTACATGTGCTATCGTGATTTTCGACTTACGTGACCAACTCCCGATCATTGAAAATCAGTACACCCAAAAAATTATGTAGGTAAAAAATCATTCTGTTTTTATTATAATTTCGAGTATTCATTCAATGATATCAATTTTCGCCGATCGAAATTGCACTTGGGCTGTTATCGATTCGCGCAATTGATTGTTTGAAAACATATTTTTCCTGGCTTGAAATTTTTGGTTGAGTTTTCAAAAATTCAAAGAATTCTAAACAAAAATTCTTTCGATCGGGGAATTCGAACCGGGCAAACATAAAACATATTCAATGATATGTGAAAATTTTTGATGATGCCAAATATTTCTCTATGTCCGTTTTGCGCGCATTTCCAATATTGAACTCCGAATCGCACAAATAACAGCGAACGTCACTTTCAGATGTTGTTTTACTAACGAAAGCATATTTCTTCGCAATATCAGCGTTGAAAACACAGTTCCGACGTGGTTTCATGTTTATTTTTGAAAGAATAGCTTCGAAAATTAAGCGAATATCGGTTTGAAAATGACTTGTAGCACATGTACACGCGAAAAAACTGAATTTGGAAATGGCGAACAATCCAATGAGAGTTGTTTTCAATCATTCTCAGTGTATATGTCTTCGCTGGTATGATTAGAGAGACACTTAACCTCAATTTCAAATTTCTCAAAAAGCAAAAATCATCAAAAATCAGTACGGATCGTCAGTCAGTACAGAGACCCAAAAATCAGGACTGTACTGATACATATTTAGATTTTTTTCGAAAACATTTAGCAAATGGGAAACTCTGACTTTTTTTATTTTATTAAGATCCATTTTTTACGATTGAAATTATTTTTCGAAAATTTTACACTAAATAAGTACACTATGGGCTCAATAGAATTAAAAGATGATTTTGACTAAAATGAAAGAAAATGATGTTTCATTACTGCACGTTCAAGCGATTCTGGTTCCAGCGTCCATTTTTTGACATATAAGATAGAAAATTACATATGTCGCACACATATGTATGAGTATTTTCGCGGTACAATTCAAATAGCTGAATTTTAATTATGGGTCACATAGCTGCAATGTAACAATAGCGCTGTAGTCGTCCACAACATAAACACTCAATATTGAATATATTCATACGTAGTCCATATGTTAGCGACATTGCAGCTATGACTAGCTATTGACCCACACCCAGACACACATACACACACACGCATACATATTGGGCTTAGGAAAACTTTCAACAAGTTGTTATTTATTTCGAATAAAATCATCATTTATATAAATCTGGATGAGATTGATAGTGAAATTATTATGAATTTGACAGTTTTCGAGCAATGAAAAAAAAAACTAAATATGTCGAATATGAAGACTCACAAAACCCTTCAGTAAATCCAGCTGTATTTTGTTTTAAAGTATGTTTCTAAGTCAACCATAACCAAAAATGAAATTGGGGGGGAGAGGGGGGGGGGAAAGAATAGGAAAAGGAATATAATATCCTCATGGGTTACTTTTCTACACTTAAATTCTAAACAATTGGTACACCTTGAACATCCATTATTTCATCTTGAGGGGATGGACGCGGGAACTGTAAATGATTTGGTGTTTGTTTTGATGTCATTCCACGTTGATTGAATGGGGCTAAACGATCATTATTATGGTGGGCATATCTTGGACGACGGGGTGATCTGGCCGTGTGTCTGTGTGGTTTACTCATTTCTTCAAGAACTGACGGCGCGACATATGTGAATCCCTACGACATGATAAATTTAAAACAAAGATTTGAAAATAAAAAAAAAATAAAAAATAAATAATTTCAATTATTTTGAATCATGAACAACACTTTACCTGAAATATTGAATTTTCACTTTCACTAAGCGTTGAAAATACTGGTGAATCGACGGGTATTTGTTTTGTAAATTTGGTGTCGAATTGTGAAACGTCATCTTCACTTCGTAAAATTGGTTTGATTGGTGGTTCCAAGCGTCTAGCGAGTACATCGTCCCAATTGACGAATTTAAAAAATGGATGCATTCTAACGGCTTGACCATCATATGCATCGGCACCTAATCGTAAATTAACTTGCCTTTTCATTAGCCTACGAATTAAATCACGTGCATCGGGCGTTAGATAGGCTGGTAAATTGAGTTTTCCCCGTAATATTGCTTCTATTGTTTTTTTACGATTTTCAGCAGTGAATGGAGGCTTCAACACACAAAAATTAATTATTTGAAAAATTTAATTTTATCCGAAATTTGCGTGGAATAAAAAAATATCAACATCATCAGCATACCAATCCAGTTAGCATATCATACATCAGTGCGCCTAGACTCCACCAATCGACGGCCTTCCCATGTCCTGACCTATTCAATCATTCAAACATTGTTTAATCGTTATTTTTCCTCGACCAAATAAAAATGATTAAACTCACCTTGTTAAGATTTCTGGTGCCCTAAATGGATAAATGATAACAATATGTTTTCATTTGCAATCAAAAGCCAAATTTAACCGTATTTTTTACTCACATATATTCAATTGTCCCGCAAAATGTATGTGTCACTATACCTTCCTGTATATGTTCTTTGCATAATCCAAAATCAGTTAATTTAACATGACCTTCTGCATCTAATAAAATATTTTCTGGTTTCAAATCTCGATATATTATTCCCAATGCATGCAAATGTTCCAAAGCTAATATTATTTCACTCAGATAAAAGCTAAAATGGAATTGATAACGAAAAAGGAAGGAAAAGAAAACAACAACATGAAATCGAATAATGATTGTGTGTACAATTTGTGTCTAACATTCATACCAAGCTGTGTCTTCAAGGAAAATTCCCTCGCGCTCTAAGTGCATAAATAGTTCACCACCGCTTAAATATTCTAAAATGAGGTACAATTTGCCATCGGTTTGGAAGGCATAATTGAGCTCTACAATGAACGGATGCTTTAAATTAAATAGCAAAATAGAAAACAGTTAAAAAATGTTATCATTTGAGATTGAGGGTATTTGGTGAGTTGGATTGATTGATTCTGTTACCTTAACAGCTTCCAAAATATTTCGTTCGGCTCGTGTGTGTGCAGTATCTTTTTGTGTTCGAAGTATTGATACTTTCTTTAGGACTTTCATCGCAAAAAATGTATTCATATCACGACCATTTGTTTTTCGAACCTACAATCGAATACATAGCAATAGAAACAATTATGTAATGAAATGCTCTGCTCGAAACAAATACAATCGTGATCATTTGTATTACAAATGGCAAACAAATCGTACTTTATTAGACGATTTAATGCTACGTATAACATATAATTTATCATACCTGAAACACTTTTCCATAGCCACCCTTTCCCAAGACTTTTTTCAGTTCAAAATCTTCTGGTCCTAGTTTTGATGTACCCGGATTAACGATCTCTTGCGACAGTTGAATTTTTTCGGCTCCTTCAACACTAAAAAGTTTAATTTTTTTAAATGCACAAACCCAAATTTAAAAACTATATTCTGAGTTTCAGTTTTGTCTGAGTTATCTTACTCAATTCCATCATAGGTCCAATCCTGTTCAAGATCTTGTACCTAAAATAAATTAAAACATTTTGTTATATTCAACATTCTTCTTGTCGTTAAATATCCAAAGGAAAAAAAACATGGCAACCGTTAAAAGGTGAATAAAACCAAAATCTTAATCACCTGATCTACTTCAATAATGTCATCATCCGAGTCCGGTGAATGATTTGGATCATCTTCATGTATATCCTGTAGCTCTAGCTCAAAAACATCGGCCATTTCTTTCTTTTAATTCCTTGAATTTCCAATTTCCACTTATCCAACTGCTTCACCTTTCTTCCACCCCTGTTGATCGAATATAAATTGATTATATATTATTTTGTGTGTAAGACAAGGAATTCTCAAGATTTATTATAAACATGTCGCCCACTGATTTATATTCCATAAATACAATAAACAACATCAAACTAAAGTTTTGTGCCTTGCATTTTCAATTTTAGGACCAAAAGAAAAACAGATCGGTTACTGAACAGGAAATTAAATAAATCGCATTTTTGTGTTTTGATACGGTGTCTCCATTATTGTTTTCAATACATATCAATTTCGATTAGCACGTTTCAAATAGGGTTATGTTACAAATTTACACTTGTTACTGTCCCGTCTGCATGCACTTTACGTTCAGCACACTCAAATAGGCGACCATTGATAACGAAAAAAAAATAATATTGTAATATTCGCATTAAATTATTTTATTTTATTTTATTTTTATGCAACAAATCGGGCATGGAGTCGGATTCAAAAACTATTTCGTTGAACTTTTTGCATTTCCATTTCTCGATGGAATCATATTGCATTTTTGTGCCGTGCAATCTTGTATGCAAAAATTAAGAGTATTTTCACTAAAATGCACTAAGTTTTCATGTAAATTATGAACAAATAAACAAACAAAAAAACTTATAAACGGACACTATTGTAAATAATTCATGAATCTTTTCCCGATATGAATTTGTTACGATAAAAATATAAAATATAATCATGGTATTATGACAATTCATGACATTTCCATTGGATCCTGAACGGCAACTTGGATTGAAAAATGGTCCTGGAGTAAAACCAACAAATCTGTCATGCTTTTGCCTTTGCTTTCAATTACTATTTTCTCTCTCCTTTTCAATAACGTGACGTTAAACTTGAAAAGGGGATTCGTTGTGTATAATTGCATTTTTATTGTTTTGATAAAGTATTTATCTTCTACGTATTTCAAACATTTCGCTTAACTGAAAGACTCAAACGAATCGAGATCAGTTGCTGAAATAAATTTAAGTTAAATATGGCTTCTGTTTCTATTGAATGGCATAATGTTTCGATCAAAAGTGTGTTGGATACGCCATGACCAAATATTCGAATTTTGAATGAATTTTTTCTTCTTCTCTTTTCACAGAGTTGGCTCTCAGCTTTTTCGAGTTGAGCACCATTTTTTCCCCTTCTATTTTTGTGAATTTTTTGTGTTTGAGTTTTTCAAACAATCCAGAGAAAAAATATGGAATTGAAAAACAAAGAGGAAGATATACAACTGTCTGGTCAGTATTTATGCCTGGCAAGTTTCTTCTTTTTTTTTTTTTTTTTTTTTTTTTTGAATATGCAATCTATTCAGACACAACAAAACTATCAAAACCGTAATCCTAAATTCCTTGATCAGTATTGACTTCAAGGATTGAATTATCGGGGCGAATTAAAAATAATGCGCTAAATATATGTGTATATTAATGAATGCATGTTGTTGTTTTTCTTTTTCTTTCACGTAAAATGACAGTACCAAATCACAATAAACCACTCTCGACACTGGCCATTAACTGCGTTCGGGTTCCTGGTAGCCTTTTTGTTTCTTCTTCTTCTTCTTCGTGTACTTCTTCTTCTTCTATTTTCACTTTGATTTATTTCAAAGATGATTAAAATAATCGACGAACCTCCGTATTCAATTTAAATTGTATCGGGGCTATGGATTTTCTATTCAGCAAAATTTTGATATAATGAAAAATATTTTTTTCTCGAAAAGGAAAATATTAATTTCGCATGTCTTTGAATCGACAATCTCTACTAATCTGACCTCAGTATGTTTTTCGAATGAAATTGTCTTTGTATTGGCAGTTTTCGAACACGCTGCAATCACATAATATTTTTCTATTTATTTTCGTTTTTTTTAGTTTGGCAACACTTATCACTCATTAATGGCATCATGACAATTAGGTGGCGATTGTGTTGCCATCCTGTGGATAACATTCAAATTATGCAGGCACGTGAGATGTGTGCCGATAATATGTTTTTGTTTTCGAACATTTTATATTATGAATAAAATTATTTTTATATATATGATTAAATAAATAAGAAAAAAAAATCGTTCATGAAAAATCGATGCGATGCCGCCATCGATCGAATATATATTTTTATATTTGAAGCGAAAAACTATGCCAAATGTCACAGCTATTGAAACTAGACATAATATTATGTTTGTCGTATTGTAACTTTTGATTTTAAGCGCATGAAATTGAATTATTTGTTGTTAAAACTCACTGAATTCAGAAAATTTCGAATGCACAAAATTCTATCCTGAAATTGAGATGGACATGTATATAAAATTCCGTTCATGTCTAGCGATGGTCATTGAATACAGTCAAAATTTGATATGTATTTCGAATTTTTTTTTTCTTCAAAAACTGATCCGAAATGTGTCAATGTCAACAAGAAGTCTCGTACCGAATACAGATCCGGATTAGAATCGGTGTATTGATGCGCTTTGTTTATTGCATATGATGCCTTGTTGCGGCGCTCTTTGTTCAACACAATATTGAGTATTGAGTTCATTCACAAATGCTCGCAAACTTATTATACTCGAAAATATATTACAGCCTATCGCCGATCGGGGTAATTAATAGTGCTGTTCGTAAAAGTTACTTTCTATTTTTTTGGATATTGTTTGAATTCCTGAATGATTCATTTGGAGCGAATGTAAATAATAATAATGAATCCGTTTGTTAGAATGTCAAATTATGAAGAACTTAACATTATTGGAACAGGTATGTGATTGTGATATTCACATCAAATTTATACTAAGCAATAATTTTTTGGATCAATAGGAGCGTATGGAACCGTCTACAAAGCAAGAGACCTTAAGAATCCCGGAAAAATAGTGGCCTTAAAAAAGTTATTGTCCAGTGCTAAACTTGAAAATAATTATTTTTGAATTAAATCAGTTGTCTTCAATTACAGAGTAAGAGTAGCTTTAACAGAAGATGGTGTACCAATGTCAACACTTCGTGAAATCGCCCTTCTAAAGCAGTTAGATGCATTCAAACATCCAAATATTGTTAAGTATGTTTCATTCCACCCCAAAAACCAGTGTCTAAGGACTCAAAATATTCAAAAATCATTTTTAACAATGATTACAATCAGGTTATTAGATGTGTGCCATGGACAAATTGAAAGGGATCGCCAGCTAGTTTTGTTCTTGGTATTTGAACATTTGGAGGAAGATTTGGCTGGTTATTTGAGTCGCGTTGATGAACGAGGCCTAACAATGAGTAAAATCCAGGTTTGTGAACTACAAAAATTCAATAAGAACCGCCAACATATTATCGTTCACTTAATATTATTATCAATATTCGCTTGCAGAGATTCGCCAAAGAGTTGATGACCGGCGTTGATTTTTTGCATACTCATCGAATTATTCACCGAGATCTAAAGCCCCAAAATCTATTGGTGTCTGCTGATGAACATATCAAACTGGCCGATTTTGGTCTTGCCAAAACATACGACTTTGAAATGAAGCTCACTTCTGTCGTATGTTGACTCCATTCCTATTTCACTTGAACCTTGTTTGATTTTAAAACATCAACAATTAATTTTTATTTTCATTTCCTTCGTAGGTGGTTACTTTGTGGTATCGTGCACCAGAAGTATTACTCAATCAACCGTATAACAGTGCCGTCGATATATGGAGTTCAGCCTGTATTATTGCCGAGCTATTTTTGAGACGTGCCCTTTTTCCGGGACAATCAGAACGTGATCAATTAGACAAAATTTTTACGTAATTGAAAAAAAAAAAAAAACTAAAATTAAATAAAATATTTATGTAGACATTTTTTGCATTTGAAACATCTTTCGAAAAGTTCAAAGTTTTAAAATTATGTTATTATTATTACAGATTGACCGGTATACCACGTCAAAATGAATGGCCAACTGATATACCAATACAGCGAGAACACTTCTCAATTCGATATCCAAAACAACCTATCGATATGTGTCCAGATCTAACTGAGAGTGCCAACGACCTGCTATCGGTGAGTTCTGAACTGAAAAAAAAAGAAGAATTTTCATCGCCAATCAGAACTGGAACTAAAATTCAAATCCGTTTTCAATTTATTTAAATGTTTAGAAAATGCTTGTATTTGATCCAAGACAGAGACCTCCGGCTATACAATGTTTGAATCATGTATTTTTCCAACAAGAACCAATATGACGATGATTTATATGGATTTATTTGATTAAAAGTGAACTCTCAAAAACAGCTTTCGTTTCGAATTATTTAATATTGCATATCTGAATGTTTGAATAATAAGAAAAATAACCGTTTCAAAACTGTAAGTATTTACTTAGCTGACTTGAAACTATACTTAAACCATAGTTTGACAAAAAATACCTCCATAAATGCTTACCGAAATACACCTTCAATTGACAATCTGTAGTGAAACGTCAGTCGTATGTTTTTTTACAATGTGATATTGTGATGATCGAAATTTTCTCGCCTGAAACATATTTTGAAAGAAAAAAGAAGAAAAAAAATTCATAAATTTGATTTCAAAAATGATCAAAGCCATCCTAGTGTTCAACAATCACGGCAGACCAAGATTATCGAAATTCTATCAGTATTTTGTGAGTATCAGCAGAGTCATTTGAAACATCAATTTTCCAGCGCAAATCATAATTGAAATGAAATTTTATCACTTTTCATTGGAAACTAGAATGAAGACATACAACAACAAATTATTAAAGAAACATTTCAATTAGTATCGAAACGTGACGATAATGTTTGTAATTTTTTGGAAGGTGGCTGTTTAATTGGTGGATCCGATTACAAATTAATTTATCGTCATTATGCGACATTGTATTTTGTATTTTGTGTTGATTCATCGGAAAGTGAATTGGGTATATTGGATTTGATACAAGTATTTGTTGAAACATTGGACAAATGCTTTGAAAATGTGTGTGAGCTTGATTTGATATTCCATGCGGATGCTGTTCATCATATTCTATCGGAGCTTGTAATGGGTATGTTTATTAAAATTTCGACATCAAACGGAACATTCGAATGAATCAATCTTTATTCATGAATTTCGATGCACATTTCGTAGGTGGCATGGTCCTACAAACTAATATGGCCGATATTCTTGCTCGAATCGAAGATCAAAGCCGTCTGGTCAAACAAGAAGCCGGACTATCGGCTGCTCCAGCAGCTGTTGTTCATCAATTAAAAAGTATGAACTTGCCGCAACAGTTCAAAGATATGAAACTACCGGATATACCGCAAGCGATCAAAGTAAGCTCAATGCTGCACACATTTATAGTATATTATTTAGAATTGATGTCATGATTTGGGATTTTATTATTTTCAGGACCTGAAATTCTAGACACATTCATCATATTCCAATCGAATTAATGCTACATATTAAGCATCCTATTTAAAGGAATTCTCATGCGGAGAATGAGATGGCGAAGCTTGTTTAAGTAGCAATACATTTTAGTTTTAAAATAAGAAAATTAAAATATATAAAATTTAAATCTGAGTTCATCGAAAGCCCGTTGGATGACAAAATGAATAAACTAATTAATTAAAATTAAAAAAAAAAATTCAATAATTGATTTCGAAACACTATCCTTTGAGCCCAATTCACATCAGCGCGGCAGTTATTGATAAAATTTCATTCCAGTTTATAAGTATCCAGTGGGAATATATCCATGAGTAACATTTAAAATACATTACTTAAACATATTAAATGCATTTTGAGTATATACTTATTCATGTTGTATTAATCTTGGCGTCATCGATATTTGTCTGTACATTATTTTCAATTCTCACATAGCCGGTAAATGACAATGTCAGACTTTTAACGTATAAACGATTCTAATTTTGAGTCAGTCGAAAAAGTGCAGAGTGGCAGACAACAAGCTGTTTTCTAATGTGTGTGTACGAATATTATAATTTTGTTTTTTTTTTTTGAATTTTTGTTTCTGTTGTAAGCAATTTCATTTGTGTTAATAAGAAAGATAATTTTGTTTGAACACAACATTTTTCGGAATTTTTTTTTTCTTTTTTGGTTTGATTTTTTTACGGAATCTGGTTCCCTTTTTTTCTTTCTTTCTCTCTTCTTTGACATTATGAAAATTCCAAAGAATTTCGGATTACTTGTTAATTCCAACAGACAAAGGTCTCACTAATATTGTGTTAGTGTGTGAATGAGTCTCGCAATTCCATTAGACGATGATTGAGTCTTCTGAATTGCGGCTATTTATGATAGTTTCATTTTTCGGTAACAATTCCAAAGAAGAATTTTTTTTTTTTTTTTATTTTTTTTAAAGAGCAAATAAAAAATTAAATGTTTTTTCTGATTTGGTTGGTATGAAAAAACATCAAAATAAATAATGGAAGGTTCATCACTTCAAAAATGTAACTACTATTGTTGATTCAATATCCATATTTGTATTGGTTTCGGCAACGCCATATCGGTAACAAATACCACCATCGTGACATCATTCAAGTGCGATAGTACGCGTTCACAATAAAGAGAAATACTTACATCAAAAGCATCAAGAGCTTTGTTCATAACATTTTTATTTCTTTTCTCTCTTTCTCATCTTTCTGCCTGAGATTCTTGAACATTGGTTATTTTATTTAAATTATTAAATGCATGTAAATTTCAATTTCGTTTCATTTTTGATTCGAAAACGAACTACTGGAATGTTTTATGGTTACTTTTGAACACAACAATTATGCACAGCAATATAAAGTGCTGGAATATATTTTTCAGACCGGTGCCACACAATCCATTCTCCATTTCCATAGAATGCCAAACAAAAATTGAGAGTGAAAAAGTGAAAGAGGGGGACAAAAAGAAAAAGACGAATTCCAAAACTTTTGTTGAATGTTTACGAATTTAGTTTTCCTCTCATTTTTGCTATCAAAAGTAAGAATAAATGCCGGAAAGTGTATCCAAACTGATAAGCAGACAGATATTAACCAGCTAATGTAAAATATATATATTTATATATATATAAATGAAAAAGTAAAGAAATATATTCAATCGGATACCAGTCATACCACTATCATTTTTTTTTTTTTCATATGGTGTTTCAATGTATGTGCTTTGCATACATTTATATGCGTTGCGCTCATATATACATTTGCTTGATCCAATCTTTAATATTTAAATTGTCTTTTTTCGTTCTTAAGCCCAAAAGTTGTGTATGCGGAGCTATTTTCTACACATTCAGTTTGAATAAACTCCAGTTTTGAAAACGTATATATTTCAACTGGAATTCTTCGCATATAGCGTCCATCTCATTCGCTGAGAGATCGAACGAAAAAAAAAAACACTGAAACATCGGTTTTCAATCGTAATGAATTAATGATAAAGAGATTTATTCAAATCCAACTGTTTAATTGAATGTCACTTTAGTTACAGTGTGAAAACTTTTAAAAACAATATATTCAAACATCGAACATAACAATGAAATTTACCATTGACCAAATTACTTAATTTCGATTATTTTTCAAATTTAGGTGAAATATTTAATAAAAGGTGAATTTAAAAGGAAAGAAAAAAAAAACAAAAAAAAAAACCTCGACACATTCACACGGGGAAATTTATTTTCGAATTCAAACCGGAATAGAAAAACAAAACGAAGAAGACATTTGTGGAGGTGATTAATAAACAACAACAAAATAAAAAATAAAAAAATACAAAAATATAAACAATATAAAAAAGAACACCATCAATTCAATTAAACAAAATGGGTGATGAAACAACAATTGATCGAAATGATCCTGCATTGAAATATCTGACCGTTGAGAAAAATCAGTTCAATGATCCAGCATCGCAAGCTGAATGGACACAAAAGCGTCTTGTATGGGTGCCGCATGAGTCACAGGTAAGCGATTAAATTATCATCTTTTTTTAAAATACCAGCTGCTTATGCTTGATATAGTATTCCATACGAAATTTTTTTTTTTCATACGATCGAATATTTATATTAAATTTTAATTCATGGAATTTCCGCCGTTTGAGTGAAAGTAAAAGATTTATCCTGAATAGCTTGTCCAGTCAGAAGAGCATCAACAGAAAATAAACAAACAAAAAGAAAAACAAACAAACGGAAAAATGTATCTGATAATCACGATGATTCACAACTTCAGATCGACTATACCTATGTATAATATATACATTATATTTATATAATATACAAAATACATACGCATACGTACGCAACCTTAACAACAGTTGATGTGTATTTATTCGTGTATAATGTTGTTTGCAATAGAAAATACTATGATCCGTAAGTTTTCTTAAAATCTTCCAAACAAAGGATGACCACATCTTATGATCATACACTTGTTCAAATACCAATTATTATTTTTATTTTATTTTTTCGGCTATTCAACGAAATTAACATATTTACGATAAAATAGATGGAGTATTTTGCAGCATTCGATCGCCTAGATAGATTTCAGTGTCAAGTGCCTTTTCTCGTTCTGAACGCTTTCTCGTTTTGAACGCCTTGATACAATTTCGATCGGCTGCCAATCAAAGATGGCCTGGCTGACAGTTGGATTTCTTGGTGTGCAATTCAATTTGTTTGCAATTTGAATCTTATATATCATATCGTGTGTGTTCAATACAATTTACAATGACCGAATACCGCAATTTGTCATTCATATTTGAATGAACATTGGTATTGATGGCGGGATGGCTCTTAGTTTAAAAAATTTTATGTTCTGCATTTTGTATTTCGAATATTTTGGTTGCACAACGAGCAATTACAAAACGATAACAGTGACATTGTGACGAACGAGCATTAGGTGGCATGCCCTGATATTGTTGGAATAGATTTCAGTTGATGATATACATACTTTATTTGTAGTATATAATAAATGATTTTGTTGAGGACAAAGATTTGAATTTGTTTGGAAATTTATTTTCGATAAGATCAAGTGGCTTTATTCAATTACACAGTTTAAAGTCCACAACAAATGTCTCATTTGACAAATAGATGCAGACAGTTCAAAACCAAAATTAACTATTAGAATGATAAAATATTTTCACATTTCTGGAGTCACTTTAAGAAAAAAAAAATCACTCGGTTGAGGAATTTATGCCCTGAAATCGCATCGCAAAACAAATGGTTATGACGATTTTCGATAGCTGTCGTTGGACATAATCAAACTGACGGGGAAAAAAAGTGAAAAATACATTACGTGTGAAGCATATTAAAACACAGGCCAAACATTTGCTTCTCATTCAACTTAATAAATTCCGAATGATCAACGTTTGGTTTTTTTCTTCTTTTAATTATTTTCCTACATTTTGGAGAAAATTATGAAGAAAAATGAATGTTGAAAATGTTGCAATTTGATTCATTCGCAATGAAAATGATGAATGTCCAAATTCCCCGATGATGTGTCATCTTTTATTTGAATCATAAGAATTGGAAAGTTGATTTAACTTGAATTGGCCAGCTTAGTGATCTCTCCTGAATATCTTTTACTCATTATGCATTGGCCAATTGTGTCGCAAAGTTCAGATTACAATTAAAGTCCAGATTGACGACCATATGAAGAATGAATATGTTGTAATAACCGATCGGTTTTGTTTCTACCGTATTTATTTATGCATAATAGGAATGAGCGAAAAGAGCAGAAAAGAAAAAAAAACAAAACAAAGGACAATATAGAGCGCGGTTTCCGTTTTGCACTTAACAAAGTGAATAGAAATAATTTTCAGTTCAAAAAAAAAAAAACAAAAAGGAAAAAGAAGAGAAAAACATCATATTAAATGCGAGCAACATCATTTGCGTAATGTGCAAAGATGAAGAAAAATGGTTCATGGAAAATAATCAGATATTCTTGTGTGCATTATTGTAGTGCACTGTTAGTGCACCAATAAAATGAACGATTTAGCAAACCGCAAGTGACGGCGAACGAGAATGTATGCACACAAAAATGTATGTATTTTTCACTATTTATGAATGTGTTCATCAATGAAAAATTGAAAAAACCACACGAGATGATTAACGACTTTGAATTCTTTGTTTATCGAAATTCTCAACAATATCATAAGTATCATGGCTTATGTCTATGATGAACTTTGCATTGTGCATACGTTACGACAAACTTTCCGGATGCATAGGCGGATGATTTGACTTGAAGATTGATTTCATTTAGTCCAGGATTATCTTGAAAACAGAGTTTAATTCGAGTGAATCGTCGTTATGTTAGCCACACCATTCATTTGTATGACAAACAATACATCCAACACATATATAAAACGTTTTTTTTCTCTTCTTCTTTTCATTTTGATACAATTTTTTTTCAAATAAATCCATTAAATTTCAATGCTCTGAAAACGCGACGTGTCTAGAACCTAAACATTTTTTTTTTTGAATATCGACCACAATTTTGATTCTCTATCGATCGAGACTAGGCACTTTTGGATCTTTGCTACTGGTAAACACTAAACACCCTACTGTACATTGTTCACAGTTGACAGCCACCCAAGCAGACTTGAGAGGCAACAGATGTTGCATTCGAATAATTTTTTGAAAGAATAATATCAATCATCTCGAATTCCCTTACGAATCAAAGAGAAAATCTTTCTTTATGAACTTTACTATGGTCATTGTTTACATTTGCATCGAAGCATCGGTTGCCGTTAACCACCGGTATAAGTAAGGAGCTACGACGTCAGAGAGGCGATATTTTTGTCAATTTAGTTTATTCGGATGAAATTCAATGCAATTAATTCTGCATTTAGTAATTGTTTGAATTATGTATCGCAAAAAAAAAAGAAAAAATAATAATAATAATAATAATGAATGCTTCGTAGCTAGCTACATTGATAGAAAAATGTAATAGAACCAATTATAAGTCTGTTGTGTTTGTTGTACAGTGTACAGTGTATATTCATCAATGGAATCACTTATTCACATTAATATTGTACATTCCTTTACATGGTAATAAACTGACTCATATTTTATACGTATCAGTTTCAACTATTTCAAAAAAAAAAAAAATAAAAAAACACCGCCAACAAATTTTTTATGGATCAATCAATCATCGTAGATAAAAATCACGAGCTATTCATGACAAAAAAAAAACATCGAAACTATTCAGCTCTGATATCTCTCTGAAAAATATGCTAATTGGCGATGAATCATAACATTGAAATTGTCTCTGTTAATATTTCTTTTCTAATTATCATACATTAGACACTGTTAAGCATAAAATGTGTGCTTCATTTTCAGGGTTTTGTGGCGGCAAGCATAAAGAAAGAAAATGGCGACGAAGTGGAAGTTGAACTTGCCGAGACCGGCAAACGTGTTATGATATTGCGCGATGATATTCAAAAAATGAATCCGCCCAAATTTGATAAGGTCGAAGACATGGCCGAGCTCACTTGTTTGAATGAAGCAAGTGTTCTGCACAATATCAAAGATCGATATTATTCTGGTTTAATATATGTAAGTATGATAATAATAAATGAATCGAATTTTTATGATCGATACTTTTGATGGAAATTATTTGGGTCCCATCAAATCTGGAGCTGATTTTTTTATTTGATTTTGTTATTGCTCGATACAGACATATTCCGGTCTATTTTGTGTGGTTGTGAATCCATATAAAAAATTATCTATATATACGGAAAAAATAATGGAACGCTACAAAGGCATCAAACGGCACGAAGTTCCACCCCATGTATTTGCAATTACCGATAGTGCATACAGATCGATGCTGCAAGGTATGTATCCCATAAATAATAAACCTATTGAGCCAAAGAAAATCCTCGGAATGCGTCCTGCATCTCACGCCATCCAATAATTAATTATCAAAATATTTCCAAAAAAAAAAAAAAAAATTTAAACAAATTCTCAAATTAAACAATTTCGATGCCAAATTCAAATTTTCTTCTTTTATGGCTCAAAATATTGAAAGAAAAAATAATAAAAACAACAGCGACACAACGCTTTATAAGTAGTGCAAAATTTATTAAACAGAGCTGACAAACAACAAACAGATATTTCCATATGTATATATTGTAACTTTAGATTAGCGTACATGACCTTAATACATTCAACGAGAGAGTTATTTTGACAGCATGTATTTACAATCCACAGATGTTTAATATAGAGCCATAAAAGGAAATTAATTTTTTTTGATCGATTCGATACAAAATGTGATTTGTTTTATATATATATATATTTTTTAAACTCTGTTTTCTTCTATTTTCTGACGAAAACGATTGTTCTGGTCATGACTGAATTTACTGCATCTGATGATGATTGGTCATGTTGCCGAATGCAATCGCAATGAATTTAATTTTTTATCATAACAACATTATTATTTCAGATCGCGAAGATCAATCAATTTTATGCACGGGAGAATCTGGTGCCGGTAAAACTGAAAACACAAAAAAAGTCATACAGTATTTGGCATACGTAGCTGCGTCAAAGCCGAAAGGCTTGGGAACGGTAAGTGTGTTTTATGAATCTATTTTTAATTTATGTCCCCAAAAATGGCAACAATTCGGATCATCGACATCATTCGGATCATCGATTCGGTTCTATCTCGACAACAAATTTCATTGTAAATTTCGAACTTCTTTTCCGCTTTGAGATATCTGAAAACTATTTTTTCAACCATATATAGCAATATAATAATAATACATATCATTCAAAGTGGCAATGTGGTTATAGTTTTTTTTTCTTCTTCTTCTTCTTCTTCAAATGGCTCGTAATTCGCTGACTTAGATATATTATTAATGAAAAATATTTAATATTTCTCTTGTAATTTATTTCAAACTGTTTTTGATTTCGTTCCGTTTTTATTTTTTTAAGTTTTTATTTTGAATTGTGTAAATTTCACATATGATCGTTATTGGAGAATCAAGCAAAAACATAATATTTGAAATTGAATTATTAAAGAAAAAAAAAATAAGCTAAATGCTTTTAATGCTACCTTGTATGAAGATCAAAGCATTCATTTCATACTGTTTTGGTTATGCTGTCCCACTTATTTTGCAACCTTGTCAATATGAACAATCTACTGAAAATATGTTTGAGTTTCAATTGTTCCAAATTTGCGAATTATTTATGTGCAATATTATGCATTGACACATTTTTGATGACCATTTTAATTTTCGCATTATTTTGCATGAAGATAGAAAAAAAACTGTTCATAATTTTTGAAGCATTCAAAACTTCCGGAAAATCTTAAATATTCAAATGAATTAACTTCACGCACAAGAACACTTCCCGAATACAATTGAAACACCGAACGCCGAATAAATAATGATTGCATCACAATATTTTCAAGGAAATTTCCAGGATTTAAAAAAAAAACATTTTCTTAAACATTGTATTTATTTTTTTCTCTTTCTAATTGATATCCCATCATCTCTGTTCGTGCCTCAAATCATCATCTTGCATCAATGAATGAAACCAAATTCGAAATGGAAATTTCTTCATATGATATTATTATTTACGGTTTTAATCAACATTGTATCAAATGATAAATACAGGCTCCTCATCCAGCTTTAATTATTGTAAGTATTTCGACCTGTTTGTCATTATTATCACTAGAAATGTAATTTAATTTTTGCTTGGATAAATTCTGGTACTAAATTAATTACCGATAGCACAAAAAAAAAAGAAAAAAAGTGGCATGGGAAAAATGGTTAAAGATGAAAAAGGAATAAATGTCGGGTTTTCTGCCCCATTAACTGAACAGTTCAAGTGAATCGATTCGATTGACTGAATTTCATTTTGGCTTGTCCTGAATGTCTTAGAAATTTAGTTTGAGAAATAGGGCAAGCATGAAAAATACAGTAAAGTCTCTATAAAAGGACCACTCTCTGAAAGGACCATTCCTCATTTGTGCCAAGTGGTCGCCCGCAACCAAAGTGGTCCTTTTAGAGGAACTTTACTGCATATACATTCAGTATATTTTTATTTATGAAAAAATAGAAAATATATAGGCATACAATTATTTATTATTTCCTACCAAGTATTGAAAACTATTTAAATGTATTTAAGAAGAAAAAAGTACAATTTTTTTTTCGAACCATCATTAATCTCTTCATTTTTATTGCTTCTAATTGATTTTACGGGATATTCTGCATTCTGCATGAAACTATAATGCAAAAACACCGACGGGAATGCTTTGAACGCCGTTTGTTCTCATCATTTCACTCTATTTGGGATTATTAATCATTTGCATAAACTAATAAAATATCATAATACATTGAAACGAAACATATGGTGTTGCATTGGGCAGAGCCATTCATCATCATTAGCGGTAACTAAATTTTTTGCAAATATTGTACATTTTGATTCTTTTATTCCGGGGCGGTCGCTTAAAATATGTTTTTGACCAGAGATAATTGTTTGTTTTTTTTTCTTACGTGGCAGGAAAGGGCTTACGCCAGCAATGTTCAAGTAAGCCCTTCTCTGCCAAGTATTAAAAACATTTGCAGTTTTAACGCGTTTTCGGCTTATTTGGGTCCTTTTTGCTTTGTCCATCATAAAATTTAAATACTTTTTATTCGTTGCATATATATATATAAAAATTAGTTTGATTATTATTATCAGGCGATGCTAAGTAACAATAATCACAATCACTAATCACTGTTACTTTCGTTTAATTTCGAAGTCCTAATAAAACGCCGTATTCAGTATATTGTGAAATAATGATATTTGGAATGCGTGTGAAATGTAAAATAAATAACCTCAGTTATCGATAGACCCACATTAATTAATCGATTGTTTTTGTTGTTAAAGACAATAATAATATGTAATCATACAAAATGAACGATATTCATTGAATTATATATATTTCAAAATTCTTCAACAGGGTGAATTAGAGCAGCAATTACTACAGGCCAATCCAATTTTAGAAGCCTTTGGTAACGCAAAGACCGTAAAAAATGATAATTCATCAAGATTTGTAAGTTAATATTATTGTTATTCTATTAACAAAGAAATGGCCGAATGTGAGATGAACTGAAAATCGATTTTGTTTTGTGCACTATTTTCAGGGTAAATTCATTCGTATTAATTTTGATGCGTCTGGATATATATCAGGTGCGAATATTGAAACGTATCTACTCGAGAAATCACGTGCCATTCGTCAGGCTAAAGACGAACGAACATTCCACATATTTTATCAGCTATTAGCCGGTGCAACGCCCGAACAAAAAGAAAAATTCATTTTAGATGATATTAAAACATATCAATTTTTATCAAATGGAAGTTTGCCAGTGCCGGGTGTTGATGATTTTGCTGAATTTCAAGCAACGGTCAAAAGTATGGACATCATGGGAATGACTAACGATGATTTTAATTCGATATTTCGTATTGTTAGTGCTGTTTTGTTATTTGGATGTATGAAATTCAAACAAGAACGGAGTTCGGATCAAGCAACTCTACCCGATAATACGGTTGCACAAAAAATTGCCCATTTATTGGGTTTGAATGTAACCGATATGACACGAGCTTTTCTCACGCCTCGCATCAAAGTCGGACGTGATTTTGTGACAAAAGCCCAAACAAAGGAACAAGTTGAATTTGCGGTTGAGGCAATTGCCAAAGCATGTTATGAACGAATGTTCAAATGGCTTGTGAATCGTATTAATCGGTCATTGGATCGAACAAAGCGTCAGGGTGCATCGTTTATTGGTATTTTGGATATGGCTGGATTTGAAATATTTGAGCTTAATTCATTCGAACAGCTGTGCATCAATTACACAAATGAAAAGCTACAACAACTTTTTAACCATACAATGTTCATATTAGAACAAGAGGAATATCAACGCGAAGGCATTGAATGGCGTTTTATTGATTTTGGCTTAGATTTACAGCCAACCATTGATTTAATTGATAAACCAGGCGGTATTATGGCATTATTGGATGAAGAATGCTGGTTCCCAAAGGCAACCGATAAAACATTTGTTGAAAAATTAGTGTCAGCCCATTCGATGCATCCAAAATTCATGAAAACCGATTTCCGTGGAATTGCCGACTTTGCCATCGTTCATTATGCTGGAAAAGTGGATTATTCAGCAACGAAATGGTTGATGAAAAACATGGATCCACTGAATGAGAATATTGTTTCACTTTTACAGGCATCTCAAGATCCATTTGTTGTGAACATTTGGAAAGATGCGGAAATTGTCGGTATGGCACAACAAGCATTAACCGATACACAGTTTGGTGCTCGTACGCGTAAGGGAATGTTTCGTACCGTTTCACATTTGTATAAAGATCAATTGGCTAGACTAATGGATACACTACGTAATACAAATCCGAATTTCGTTCGTTGCATTATACCAAATCATGAAAAACGTTCTGGTAAAATAGATGCACCGTTGGTCTTGGATCAATTAAGATGTAATGGTGTTCTTGAGGGTATTCGTATATGTCGTCAAGGTTTTCCCAATCGCATTCCATTCCAAGAGTTCCGTCAACGTTATGAACTTTTGACACCGAATGTCATTTCAAAAGGTTTTATGGATGGTAAAAAAGCTTGCGAACAAATGATTCATGCCCTTGAATTGGACTCGAATCTGTTTCGTGTTGGTCAATCGAAAATATTCTTTCGTGCCGGTGTATTGGCCCATTTGGAAGAAGAACGTGATTATAAAATCACTGATTTAATAGTTAATTTCCAGGCATTTTGTCGTGGATTTTTGGCAAGACGCAATTATCAAAAACGTTTGCAACAATTGAATGCTATTCGCATTATTCAACGTAATTGTGCCGCCTATTTGAAATTACGAAATTGGCAATGGTGGCGATTATATACAAAAGTGAAACCATTATTGGAGGTAACCAAACAAGAAGAGAAACTGGTACAAAAAGAAGATGAATTGAAACAAGTTCGTGAAAAATTGGATGTATTGTCGCGAGATGCCCAGGACTATGAACGTAAATTTCAGCAAGCAATCGAAGAAAAAACTCATTTGGCCGAACAGCTACAGGCCGAAATTGAGCTGTGTGCCGAGGCAGAGGAGAGTCGCATTCGATTGGTTGCAAGAAAACAAGAATTAGAAGAAATGATGCAAGAGCTTGAGGCTCGTATCGTTGAAGAAGAGGAACGGGCCAGTAATTTGGGTGCAGAAAAGAAAAAACTCCAAGTAAATATTCAAGACTTGGAAGAGCAACTAGAAGAGGAGGAGGGCGCACGGCAAAAGCTTCAACTTGAAAAGGTTCAATTAGACGCAAAGATAAAAAAATATGAGGAAGATTTGGCCGTCACAGAAGATCAAAACCAAAAACTTCTAAAAGAAAAGAAGGCTCTCGATGAACGAGCAAATGATTTGTCACAGACATTAGCCGAAGAAGAAGAGAAGGCCAAACATTTGACAAAATTGAAAGCCAAACACGAACTAACGATCGCTGAACTGGAAGAACGTTTACTGAAAGATCATCAGCAGCGACAAGAAACCGACCGTAGCAAGCGTAAGATTGAAACTGAATTAGCCGATTTGCGTGAACAATTGAACGAGCGACGAATTCAAATCGAAGAATTGCAATTACAATTATCAAAACGAGAAGATGAATTAACACAAACACTTCTTCGCATCGATGAAGGTAAGCTGCTGCAAGATCAAACGAATTTTAAATAAATAATTAATCATTTCAAAAAAAAAAAAAAAAAAATTATATATTCAATTTCGTAGAATCCGCATCGAAAGCACAATCTCAAAAAGTTCAACGTGAATTAGAATCTCAGCTAACCGAAATACAGGAAGATCTTGAAGCCGAGAAAATAGCCCGTGCCAAGGCCGAAAAATACAGACGTGATCTGAGCGAAGAGTTGGAGGCCTTAAAAAATGAATTGTTGGATTCATTGGATACGACTGCGGGTTTGTAGCATTTCATTCATTTTTAAATACTATACATATTGTTAGACATCAAATAAAAAATAATAATCGTGTATTTATTCATTCCAGCACAACAAGAACTACGCTCAAAACGTGAACAAGAGCTGGCATCGTTGAAGAAAAACTTAGAAGAAGAGACCATCCAACACGAAAGCTACGTACAAGAAATGCGACACAAACATTCCCAAGAATTAGGAGCGATCAATGATCAATTGGAAAATTTGAAAAAAGCACGTTCCGCATTAGAGAAGGCTAAACAAACGTTGGAGGCCGAAAATGCAGATCTTGCAACTGAATTGAGAAATGTCAATTCGTCTAAACAAGAAAATGATCGACGCCGAAAACAAGCAGAATCTCAGATTGCAGAGCTTCAGGTAATTCGAAGAGGAAAAAAGTTTTCATATTTTTTTTTTCCTTTTGAAATGATTCTCATTAATATGCATCCCTGTGAACGGTTCTGTTTTTGACAGATCAAATTGGCTGAAGTGGAAAGAGCACGATCGGAGCTTCAAGAACGCGAAACAAAGCTGCAACAAGAAATCGACAATGTAACCGAGCAATTAGAAGATGCCGAATTAAAGGCAGCGGCCGCATCCAAATCGGCCGGCACAATGGAAAGTCAATTGGCGGAGACACAACAGCTCTTAGAGGAAGAAACGCGTCAAAAATTGGCCCTGAGCTCCAAACTTCGGCAACTTGAATCCGAAAAAGAAACACTACAAGAGCAAATGGAAGAAGATGAAGAAATCAAAAGGAATTATGAAAGAAAGGTGACCGAATTAAATCAACAAATGCAAGAGCTTAAAAAGAAGGCCGACGAAGATTGTGATGTTGTAAAGGACTTAGAAGAGGCACGTAAACGTTGCAACAAAGATCTAGAGTCAATGCAACGTCAAATTCAAGAGCTTCAAGCATCAAACGATCGTCTTGATAAAAGCAAAAAGAAAATCCAATCCGAGCTTGAAGATGCCACAATTGAATTGGAAGCGCAACGAACAAAAGTCCTAGAATTGGAAAAGAAGCAGAAAAATTTTGACAAAGTTTTGGCCGAAGAGAAGGCGATTAGTGAGGCACATGCACAAGAACGTGATACCGCTGAACGTGAGGCACGTGAAAAAGAAACAAAAGTGTTGTCGCTGACCAGAGAATTGGATGAAGCATTGGACAAAATCGATGATCTTGAACAAAAACGTAAGGCACTACAAAATGAATTGGACGAATTGGCCAACTCTCAAGGAACGGCAGATAAAAATGTGCACGAACTGGAAAAGGCAAAGCGTGCCTTGGAAGGACAATTGGCCGAGCTCAAATCTCAAAATGAAGAGCTCGAAGATGATTTGCAGCTAACTGAAGATGCCAAATTGCGTTTGGAAGTCAATATGCAGGCACTGAGAGCTCAATTCGAACGTGACATACAATCAAAAGAGGAACAGGCCGAAGAAAAACGACGTGGTCTGGTCAAAGCGTTACGTGATATGGAAACTGAGCTGGATGAAGAGCGTAAACAACGTGCAGCCGCAATAGCTGCAAAAAAGAAGCTCGAAAGTGATTTGAAAGATATCGAAACCACGCTAGAAATGAATAACAAAATGAAAGAGGATGCACTCAAGCAGGCCAAAAAGTTACAAGGTCAAATTAAAGATGCATTACGGGATGCCGAAGATGCCAAAGTGGCCAAAGAAGAGCTAGCCGCCGCATGTAAAGAGGCTGAACGCCGTGCAAAAACTCTTGAAGCTGAAGTTATGCAATTAACCGAAGATTTGGCCAGCTCCGATCGTGTTAAACGAGCTGCTGAAGTTGAAAGAGATGAACTTTTGGATGAATTGCAAACGTTAACGAACAAATCGTCGCTCCTTGTTGATGAAAAGCGTCGCCTTGAAGCACGAATCGCTTCACTGGAAGAAGAATTAGAAGAAGAACAATCGAATTCTGAAGTCATTTTAGAACGAAATCGAAAATCTCAATTGACTATGGAACAACTTAGCACGGAACTTGCCACCGAAAGATCCAATACTCAAAAGCATGAAAATGCACGCTCATTACTCGAACGTCAAAATAAAGAGCTAAAAGCTAAACTTGCTGAATTTGAAACGACCCAACGTACAAAAGTAAAGGCCACCATTGCCACATTGGAAGGGAAATTGGCCAATTTGGAAGAACAATTGGAAAATGAAACGAAAGAACGGCTCCTTCAACAGAAAGCTAATAGAAAATTGGACAAAAAGATCAAGGAGCTAACACTTAATATAGAAGATGAACGTCGCCATGCCGATCAATACAAAGAACAAATAGAAAAGGTAAATTTATACCAAAAATCAAAACAACATTATTATTTATTGTTGTTGATGATCGATTATTTATTTTATTTATAGGCAAATAATCGCATGAAATCATTGAAACGAAATGTTGACGAGTTGGAAGAAGAGATGCAGAAAGAGAAGGCGCACAAGCGAAAGGCTCAAAGAGAATGCGAAGAAATGATTGAAACTGTCGAAACGCTCAATAGGGAAATTAATTCCCTCAAAACCAAACTCAGGTAAATAAATTCGAATTGGGCCTTGCATTACAGCTCGTGAACTATCAGTCTCAAAATGTGGAATTTTGTTTTCAGACGTGGCGGTGGCAGCATAAGCTTAAGCTCATCCCGTCTTGCATCTCGCATTACATCCGATGACAATTCAACAAAAAATGATTCCGTTGATGAATCATTGGATGAATCATAGTCAAATCATAGCCCCTACATGTCATACGTACTTCGTACACAAATGATATAAATGAACCGATTCAACAAAAATGTTTCATACAAATAAAACAAATAATTCAATTGATCAAATTTAACTTTGTTAAAAAGAAAAAAAATGAAAAAAAAAAAATAGCATTAATACGAAGACAAAAATTGAAAGAAAAAAAAAACCATCATTATAAAACGCATAAAGTTTTGCACGGTAATGTTACCAAATGGCGTTCTATATTTGTTTTAATAAATTCTTTTTATTTGTTCTTTAAATCTCCTAACATATAACAATTACTTAAAATGGCTCCAACAGGTATCCCACGAAAAAGTTAATAAAATATTAATTGACAAAATTTTCTCGTTGATTTATTTATTGATTCAATCTCATTTCTCGCGAATGACTTTGAACGAGAAATGCAGGTGCCGATGCACGTAAAAGTATGAATATGTTATGCCTTAAATGATTCTGTCGATATGCTTACCGTTTATATTTCGGTCCTCATGGTGATTTTAGTCTTTGTGTTTCTCTTGTGTCCAATTACACATATAGACAAATCTTGAATTTTTGTAGAGCTCAAAGACGGAACTAGTAAATCATGATAAAGTTTTCAGGATACACGTGATCATACTTTGCTTTACAGAAACCGTTCTTGAATCGATGTATTTAATTCCTAGGCTGCGTTGGGAGTCAGTACCTTTCCAACGCTAGTTATAGCAAATAGACTTAACATGAACGAAGCAATATACACTGCCAAGCTAAACTTTACTTGATGAAAAATCGAATTATTGAAGAAAGAATCAGAGAATTATTCATCGTATGCGAAATCGATGGACATACGGCTCGTGCCAACATTGCTGCTAGATGTGGTAGCTTGCTGTTTGAATGAATATTTGTCTAGGCTTGCAATTTTTGGAAGCAGGTCTGGTTTCGTTTTTAAAAATTCAAAAAACTGAACGCAGTCAAATTCGATGTTGAATTTTACAAATGGAATAGATCTGAGCGGATCTACTAAAAGATGGGCGATTTAAACTTTCAAATTATTTTTTGCCATTGCAAAAATACGTTCGACTGGTGCTCACGTTCCAAGGAAACATAGGACGGACTCAACAATTTCAGCGAATAGAAAGATGGATGGATTGAAATTATAGAATTATAAAGAAATTCAATGATTTAAAATAAGTTTACTAATAAATAAAGAAAATAATTCACAGAACGAACTGATCGTGTAAAAGAGAATAATGCAAATGCTCGTCGATGATTTCATTTTTTCGTTTGCGCATTAAACAAAT
>GL501515.1:653765-675831 GCA_000149185.1 Mayetiola destructor
AAGAGAACAATGGTTTAATGCTTAATGGAACTTTACGCTTGAGAATTGGAAAGCGCAGTTCCCATAAAAGTTACACCCACTTGTGATGTGAAAACGAAACAAAAAAACATATAATAATGTTAAATCATTCATATCAACGAATGAAGCAAAGCATCTCAATAGGAAAAATATATACCAAAATATTGATTCGAATTTATCGAATAAATGTTTAATGTATGATCTCTCTCTCTCTTGCTCTCTGTATTCAGTTGCAACCATGCGAAGCAAAGAGTATTTGTATTCTACCGGAAATATATATATTTTTTGCTTGGTTAAACGAACATTTTCATGCTCACTGAACACCCACGGCAATGTAACCCTAATTAACAACAATCAATATAAGGAACCTTTTGTCAAAGCATCATATATATGTATATTTGTTGTGTGCTTCGTATTTATTTACCTATTTATCTGCATTGTTTTATTATAATTGTTATTGTGCTGTTGTTGTATATGCATAATTCCATTGTAAATGCAACAAAATAGCGTTACACTATACTTAGTGTATCACACAATCAAACAAGGGTACCAAATTCAATTCATAAATGTTTCCTTTCAGCATAATTTAATACTGAATATCATTTTTTCGATCTTCATCCAATAAATAATTGTTTCATCGAAATTAAGATTGCTTTTTCGTAAAACGATTATCATCAAACCATTAATTTTCTCTTGAATTGTATGCTTCCATAGTAAATATAAATCATATTAAATATTTGAAAAAAAAAAAACATTGGCTTTGAAAAGAAAAACTGTCGAACATGAATCAACTTATGGATAAGATTTTTCAGTAGAGAATAAAAAAAATTAATGAACCGAAAAGAGTAGAGAGGATTTTTATTTCGATGACTGAATGTTGAATACGCAAAAATAATCCCATTTCCCAAATGAAAAAAAAAAAAATTTAATAAAATAACAGAATGACTGTGGCCTAAAAGACCTTAAAAGCTTTGAACTCTTGCTGGAATATGATTCCGTCTAATAATATTAATGATTCATAAAACCCTCAAATTATACTGAATTTGCATACACTTTTCACGTGACAGTGTCACAGCTATTTAAATTTATCATTTAAAACTCGATCGAATAATCTCTCTCTCTCTAAACAAATAAACAAATATTCACTTCCTCTCTGTGAGCATCAAATTTCTGTTGACCAGTTTTTCTTGTTTTTTTTTTTCATTTTCGAATGAGAAACCACTTGAAGAAATTCCGGTGATCTTTAAAATTAGAATTTTTTCCAAACACATTAAAAATAAGTCTCAAACATATTAAGGTTAAAAATTATTATCATTATGTGGTGTTGATCCAACGATTTATATGTCCTCATAATTTGCTTTAGTAAATGTATTTTTGGTCATCACGAACGACCACCATCATCATAATCATGATGATGATGATCATCATCATCATCATCATCACCAGCACTTCATATGTATTTTCGTCCAATAAAATTTACAAAATCAATAAATAAAAAAATTATTTGGCTGTCTGATTCCACAATACAATGCACTAACAAGACACACGGTGGTTTCAAATCTATATGTGTTTTTTTTTCTTTTTATTTTTAACTCATTCTTTTCTCGATTTCCTTCAATATACATTTGTATTTATATGCGAGAAAGAAAAAAACAAAAACAAAAACAAAAATATAATATAATAAGAACATCGAAAGAGAATATTCATCTGGAACATGTTTAATGAATGGATTTGAAATGAATCGGAAGAAGAAGGATAGAAGAGTGAACGAAATTATATTTGAGAATTGAGAATGCATAAGATCTTTGGCCGCAGCACACAGTATGTTTACGATGTGTTCTTACTTCTTACTGCCCGCAACACTCATACACACACACACACACACACACACACACACCACATGTATTAATATACGAATTAATACTATTCATACGGTCTTTTATTGATAAGTGTCATTTTTGTTCCTTTTCATCTCCTAAAGGTGTCATGTTCCGTGTTTAGTTTACATTTTATAGATATTCTTATCTTTAATATGATTTTTCGATTTCTTTTTTTAACTTCTTTCGCTGTTTCAATCACATCTTCTTCTCTTTCGATTCAATTTCATTTGGGGCCATAGATGTTGCTGGTGTGTTGCTTCGTCGGTTATATTAATATAAAAATATACATATTGGGTTAGCAATTTGTGATGTGTGTGGAGACACAATATCCAATAAATGTACAATAATTTAGACTCGAAGAATAACTTTTGTTGGCAATTGAATTGATGCGTGAAAGTATTTTGAATAAATAGATTAACAAAATCGGTGTTCGAGATCAATTTTTTTTTTCTGTTCTTTTTCTCAAATCACAATATTGAACTATAAAAAACATTAATTTATTTGAAAATTCGGAAAAGTTTATTATTTTCCGTTTGTTTTGTTTTGTATCGAATTTTATCTATTTTTTTTTTTTGTTAATCATTTTTACTCCATTTCTCCATTCTAATTCAATTTCATTCTGGGATTTGGTTACGGCCGTTTTATATGAAAAAGACGGGAAAACTCACAAAAAAATTTCATGATCAATGGAAAGGATCGTTGCAAAATGTTGCTAGTTACAATTTCACTGGAATCATGTCCAAGAATTGTCAAACGTCTTTGTCGCGTTACAGTGGCTACATTCGAAACCAACAACTATCGCAAGTTAAGGGATTTAAGCGGCTTTCAAATCCAAAAACAAACTTCTTCAACACTTTAATTTGTTCCGGAACTTAAGCTCAAAACAAATGGATTTCTTCAAATGTAGATGTAAATTGAAGGGCGATCATAATTGACATACCTGCATTACCCAAAAATTTGTTGATGGAACAATTTGATCACCGATTGTATCCATGTACACCAGAATAATACGATCACTAAAATTAGTGATGCTTGTCGCAGATGAATGAACAATATTTAAGTAACAAACAAAAAAAAGGGGGAAGAAGAAGAGAGATCACCAATTCCTCAATTTATACCGCGAAATTCGATTAAAAGTTTATTTGGAAGTTTTTCGGCATTCAATATCAACTATTATTTTCGATTATTTCGGCACGAATTATGTTTTTAATAAATTAACACATACTTAAATGAGCTCATATTGTTTAACTACTCTTTTTTTTTGTTGGATAAAACCTCATTTTTATATTGTCACATAAGTTCATTGTTGACATCACCAATTGCATGGTAATAACAAAACAATATCCAATTGATTATTATTCTCGATCTATCTTCGTGCGATTTGATAAGTTTCGATCACAAAAATACCGATTGTCACACAAAAATCGAATGCACACATTTGTATGTTTTACAGTGTATTTTTTTGGCCTAAAATGCCATAACTTCCGAACACAACATCCATAGATAATTGATATCCGAAAAAGATATTATTTCATAATTTTATTTATTTTCTCTCGCTAAAACAATTCGAACGTCAACGGGG
Source organism: Mayetiola destructor (assembly GCA_000149185.1). NCBI lineage: Eukaryota > Metazoa > Arthropoda > Insecta > Diptera > Cecidomyiidae > Mayetiola > Mayetiola destructor. Next base: position 657,246 of record GL501515.1, read on the forward strand.
ACATTCATCAAAATGCACAGCGCATATATATACGCATGGTGTTCACTTATGAAGCGTTCGAATGTAACTAACTAAGTGATAAATATCAATTCGAGCTGTATGAGGTAATAGGAGGTAAAGTCATCATAGTCAACAATACAAGACAATGTTAATCTTGGTGTTTGTTTGTCCATTCATTCGTGTATAGTATTTTATTTTTTATTTTATTTTTTTTTTTTTCATTTTTTGTTTGATATTTCTTCTTTTTATATATATATATGACCATCGGTGCAGATGAAATAGCATGCAACTACACAAATAGAATACCAGAAAGAAAGCGTGACAACGATCCGAACGAATCGATTTGGGCATATGTGTGTGTGTGAGTATATGCGCGCGCATTTTATTATATGGTATTTAGTATAAGTTTAATTTGTGAATATTCGTGAAATAATGTTACCGTTCATGAAAATGTCTATAATGTACGCTCGGCGCGCAAACACTGAGTTTGTTGTATTTTTTTTTTTTAATTTTTATTTTTTTCTATTTTGTGTGATTTATCGACATATTTGCTTATGGCCTTTACTTTTTTTTGTATGATGATAACTAGTAGTATTTGTTTATTGAAGTTTTAATATTAAATTATAATGTCTACGTCGATTTTGTGTGATTTATCGACATATTTGCTTATGGCCTTTATTTTTTTGTATGATGATAACTAGTAGTATTTGTTTATTGAAGTTTTAATATTAAATTATAATGTCTACGTCGATGAGGAGGATTGGATCAAATGTCATATCGCTATTTGTAATTAATTCTTTGCCGTTTAACCGGATGGCAGTTTGCAAAAAAAAAAACAAACAAAGTGTTTGAAATGGGCTTTTTGTCATCAAAATTTGGCTATTGCTATTGTATGCACCATGCAAATTTCATTTTACTAAAAAGAATTTGCAAATACGATTATGCAGTTCGTATTGGAATATGTTCCATAAAGGATCAGTTTAGTGGAAAATTTGGCTTAATCAGCCGAATAAAAAACAATGTTTCACCATCGGAGCCGTCATTCAATTCAAAGGATAATTTGAGATCTTCACAATCCCTGCTAATTATCGAATAATCAAAGAAATGATTTAATAATTAGATCAAAACGTTTTTTTTTTTTCAATTTGAATCCCGTTGTTGAAATGAATCAGAGAATTTCTATAATTTTATATTTTGAAGGAATATTTGAATTGAAACAAGCAAAAGCACAATTACATTAGAGATAGAGATCGGGTCACTGAAATCAGTGAAACATAAAATTCTAGTACAATTCATTTTTCGCATTTTTTCAAAAAATTAATTTTGGGTATTATTGTCAAACGGTCGATCATTGTAGGTCCAGAAAACTAACTCATTCTTTCTACTGAAGATGATATATTTCTGAGATGATCATCGCTACTCACAACTTTGTACTTATGCGGAAAAATTAAATCAATTTATTTTGAATTTTATAATTGAGTCTTATCGATAATAATGAGTTCAAAAAACCTTGACAATCGAATTTTATTCAATATTATAATAGTGTATATTGTATATACCGAAAGAAGACTTTCATTATCAAAACCATCGATCATGTATGAGTGTATTTTATGATTAAATTTTTTATTTTCTTTTCCGAAAATCTGAATAGAAACAAACATACGTGTAAACAAAATTTTAGCATCTCATTCATCACAGTCATATTGCCATCAAATAAAATATTTATGCATCTTCATATTGAAATTCGAATTCTAGACTTGACGCATTATTTATTTATCCATTTATCTTAATATATATATACCTGCAAAGTTTGTATTTTTCAGAACCAAATGAACTTATTGCCACAAAATTATTATTATTATTGTTATTATTGTTACCACAATATTGAAAACATTAATGTTTTGAATTCGAATACCATAAATAACAAATTATAAACGGTATGCAACTCGGGTATTGTGACAATACAATGTCATGATAACAATCGATAAACGAGACAAAATGAATTGAATTTCTTAAACGAATCAATCAATTGATTATTGCATGAACGGAAATTCAGTTCTTTCTTCTCAAGATGAAACCGATAATAATAATGATAATAATAATAATAATGGAATAAGCAATAAACGAACGACACAGCCTATAACAGTATCGAGACATCTTATATTGGTTCATAATATTCGAGTCAATTAAATTGCGTACAGACCATCCATTCCTGGTACTTTGGAATTTTCGGCTCAATTATATTGATTTGGACACACGTCAGAGATTTATATTTACGCTTCATTTACGCAATTTAAATGGATTCCAGTAATTACGTAAAGGATTCTAGTGAGAAAAAAAAAAATTAAACAGTTTGATGAATTTAAAAGAAACCATGATCAAAATGCAGGCAATAATTTCATTAAATAACGAGCAAAACAGTACACAAATAAACCGATTGTCATTGGATCATTTGAAAGAAAAGAAAAGTCTTCCTCACACTTTTTAGGAGATGAAATTGTCTCTTCGGAATTTTTTCACATTCTTATTAACAAATTGATTTCAAATATATTTACAAGCTAGCATATTTTGCAAAGTCCAGTGCCTTTACATAATTTTCTGGATAATTTCATCAACACGAATGCATTCATTGATTCAATTACGGAAAATGGCAAAAAATATGAACCACTGTTTTTCGAAAATATCACAATTTGATGATGACAATTGGACAATTTTCAACCAATAGAAATAAAATACGCTACGATATACATGACGTGTATCGTATGATTGTCTCGCTTCAGCTGACGCATTCAATGTATTATTTCAAACTGAAGCCAACAGCATTTGTATGCTGTTGTTGTTGTTGTTTTGTTTTGTTTTGCTTGTTGTTTTTTTTTTATGAAGCATTTCGTTCAGCATGAAAACCTATAGCTTACATGTTTCCGCTCATTTGGATGTAATTTTATGGGGCGTTTCCATCAATTCTCGTTGAAATTTCAATGCTGTATTTTTATTTGCTAACATACACAATACACATGCCTCGAAATCTAGGCTCATTACAGTTACTATAACTATACATTGTATTTTTGAGCGACAAGTCACACCCAAGGATTTTTTTTTTCATTTTTTTTCCTAATTTTCTATTCCAATGAAACAAGCGAACCACATTATGTACATGTATTGGTTAAATAAAGAGAACAATTGCTTATTTAGGCATTTCCAAAGTTTCAAGGAAAACACTATTTCATCATTTGATTTGGATTTATATTAGAACATTCAGTGAAAACATTCTTTTTTTTACCATTTAGACCATTCAAAAGCCAATTTGAACCATGAAAATTGTAATAATTCATCGTTTGGTTGAACTTAAAGTGTATCGTGATCAAAATACATCATATGATGATAGAATAACATTGTATAAATTGCTGCTAAATTGCACACTGACGAATAGACGGTTCGAACAATTCGTGCCAATTATGAATATAACTACTACAATTTGAGCTAAAATATGCCTCAAAATGTTTTCGCAAAATGCGATTGGAGATTGGATTAATATTAATATGTTTTCTTTTCTTTTTAGATTTCAATACGATGAAAATGATTATAATATTGAACTACAACGAATCCATTTCCATTTCTTTCAATTCGATTCCAGTTAAAAGTTGATTTGCCAACAATAACTGTGATTGATCTTTGAAATATGGCAATAATATGCAGTTTAAACAATATAACCAGGACTAGAAAATCATTTTAGTGTTAGATGCATCAATATCAGCCCGAAGGTGCAATCCTACACATGGTCGCTAATAAAATGAAAAAAATTGATGTCGTTTTTTTTGGATTCCATGAAAATAATCGATTTTCAATTTTTCAATAGTTTAGTCTCGCTTTTTTGAGCGAATTAACGTGTGTTTAAATATTCAATTCGATTATTATCAATTATCGATTTTTTTTTTTTGGTCAATGGACTGAATGCATTGACCACCCTTCATAGTTTATAGCTGTGTGTTTGTGTGTTAATTTGTGTGAGTTCGTTTAGCTACCCGATTCGCCCAATCGATTGTCTCAGCCCTAGTCCCGCCTTCACGCTTACAGCATACATTTTCTTTTAATGTGACATGACGCATTAAAATAAGAAAATACAAATAAATATACGCAGTAATTTGAGCATTTTTTCCGACATCGACAAATCTAGTTTAGTTTTACTCAAGATCGAGAAACTTTGTTGAAGAATCCAAAAAAGTCCGTCAAAACTCTTGGAAAATGCCGTTTGTAACATATCAGATACAAAAATAAGGTAATAGGGTTCAGTTAGCCTAAAATTGATGACATTATAATGAATAATACACTCAACTCTCGTCTAATAAATTATAATCAATATTATCTCAATTTATGACTTGAAATTATTTGCTTTAATCGCTAATCAACTGCCATCTGACGGTGAATACTTTTCAGCACACAAATCTAATTCAATAAACTTTCTAAATCTTTCTAGCAGAGCCATCTGTTATGGAAGATTATCAATAATAATAGAAGCTTACGGCCAAGCTCTTAGCCAAAAAGCAATTTTGTTTTTTAATTTTTTCATTTTTCCAATTCTCTACTCACTCCACCTATTTGTTGATAAAGATTGTTTCGTAATATTCAATTTCCTGAGGAAAATCTAATTTCCATAGATTCCCCTTCTGTTTTTATTTCGATTTTGCCCGAATTTTAATTTGTTTTGCATCGTCAGGAAGTATGTCGATTGGCCTTACATCCTGCTAATTCAATCTTCCCAAAATTAGCTCGTCTATGTTTACATCGCACAACGATTTGCAATGAAAATATAATTTAGCTAATAATTTCATTAGAGTCTCATTCTACCCTAAGTTAGTTAAATGGATTTCAATTCATACAATTCATAGAAAAATCAAAAACGCACAATTTTACCGGACGCCTGGATGTATGTGCCACAGTGTGCTTTAATTATCGGATTTGTTTGTCTTTCACATTTCAAGTTTTGCGGATGACAGTAAAGGAAAGAAATTCAGAAAATCGAGCGGGAAAATGAATGTCAATGTCAGTGCCGAAAGTAGCGGAGCTGAGTCTATTGTTATTGAAGCATTGCTTTTGATTCAACGGGAAAATTAAGCAAAAATTTCAATATAGCGATAAAAAGTTAAAATTTTCATTATCAAAAATGTCGATGATGCTAGCTGACATCGACGCAACATGTGCATCACTGGGATACTATGATGGATCAAAATATATTCCTGAACCGGATGCACTTCAAGGCCTGAAGGTAAACGCTATATCTTTTCATTTTTCAAATGGCTCCTTTTTTCTGTTTTTCTTTCTTGTTTTTTTTTCTTTTTTTTTTTCAAAATAATAATTCATTTCGATTATTATTTAATGTCAGCACTTGATTTGGATATTGCGTCGTGATGGTGAAACTCACGAATATCGTAGGCATTTGGGCTCTAGCAAAGTAATGGAATCCGATCTTTTGCCAATGATGATCCATCAATCCGAAGAAAATGAAATGTCAGATGTGTTGCTTCGATTATTGGTGAATTTAACCAGTCCAACGCTACTATTATATAACGAAGTCTTACCAAAAGACGGTCCAAATTGGCGCAATTTTCTATATTTGGTGGAAATTCTTCAAACATATAAATCTGCATTCTCAACGTCCACTTTGTGGGCCGCTCTATCCAAGCGACTGCAAAAAGTTTTAGAAATTGTGAGTTTGAATATTTTTTTTTCTTCTGTCTCTTTATTTAATCATGGAATAATTGTAATAAAATTGACAGGATCCAATGGAACGCACCGAAGAAAAAGGTTTACTGATTGAGCGTGCATTAGTGTTAATCCGAAATATTTTACATGTGCCTTCAAGCCCGAATGCAGAATGCCGTGCTGATAACGATGCCAGTTTACATGATCAAGTTTTGTGGTCACTTCAGCAAGCCGGAATTCTTGATTTGATACTGTACATCATTGGTTCGGAACATGAAAATCAATATCATTTTCATGCATTGGAAATTATTTGTTTAATGTATCGAGAACAGGCAAGTAAATTACAAATCACTTTCAAAAAATAATAATACATTAGCATTATTTTTTTGTTGAAATACATAATAATAATCTGTTGTGACAATATGACAGAAAGTTGAATCGCTGGCTACTGTATCGTTGCAAAGAAGTGCAACCGAAAAGCATTTGGATGAAACCGAATTAATATCGGCCCGAAAACGTGAAAGTGCAAAAATAGCAGCAAAACTTCCACCCGGTCGACATTCACGCTTTGGCGGTACATATACCATTCGAAATGTAAAATCTATTTCAAATCGAGATATTATATGCCATCAAAATCTCAATAAAGCGGCGTCCATCGATTTCGATAGCGATAAAACAAAGCAAAAACAATCGTTTCGTGTTGCCAAAGATCATGTCGCAGTTGAAAGGCGAAGCGCTTTTTCCATTCGGTAATCAGCATCTAAACAATATACATACATATTATAATTGAATCAAATATAATTTACCTTGTGGCAATCGTTTAATTTCCCCAAAACAGTTTATTCTTACGGCAACTGGCTGTTGAAATATTGCAATCAACGTTAAACTCACTCATTCGTCAAGTTCGGCGAACACTTGAACGTAATAGTTTCGGGCATGATGATTCTTACCTGCTGTGGGCAATAAAATTTTTCCTCGAGTTCAATCGAAAGAGTTCGTTTGATTTAGCATTAGTGAGGTATATTGTTGTATAAAGTATCCATATCATCATATAAGCTATAAGTTTATATATACATATATATATTCCAATTTCGATTTTCTTTTATTTAGCGAGGCAATGAATACGACTACGTTCCATTGGGTAGTCGCAAGAGTACAACATCATTCTGATATGCTGACATCAGATAAGAAAAATGCCAGATTGTGGCAAAGACGTTTACATATTGCCATTCAGGTAGTTTATATTGATTTGTTTTTTCTTTTATTATTATTATTATTATTATTTATTTTTTTTTTTGTAAAAACATTCTTTTGTTGTCACTCAACTATAATACTTTCAAATTTGCATGTGTTCGGATGAAGGCCTTTAAAGAGTTGCTACTAAGTCTGGTAGCGCTACAAAAGTTACAGGATGAAAATGCAATGGCATTATTCAAAATGCTCCTAAACAACGTGTGCTATGTGCATGAATTTCGTGAAATAGTTTTTCATACACTCGCAAGTTACAATGAAAATCAAAATACAAAGTAAGCACAACTATTGTCATCATGATGCATGATTAATCGAGCAATGCAAAACTATTTAAATGAAAATTGAATTTTATACAGAAAAAAATTTCTTTACATAAATTTTTTTCTTATTTTTTTATTTTTTTTTTTTTTCAATAGATCGTATTTACAAGATGTTGTCGAGGTTGCGCATATTTTCTTCAAACTGTTGGAAAGATTTTGCAATGGACGCGTTATTGTGCAGACAAAAGAACTGAAAAAAAGGCGAAAAAAATCAAAAACACAAAAGAAAAATACCGATAAGCAGAAAACATCCAACAATGAAATTGTAAGATACATTTATCAATAATTTTATTCGATTGCTGTTCTTTTTCTCTTTCTTTTTTTTTCTATTGCGACTTCTGACTGATTGTTTCCATATTATTAAATTAAAGAGTTCGTCCGAAGATTTTTGGGCAGATCTGTCACCTCAAATAACATCGTTATTATCTATGACTAAAATGAATTTACCTGAAGATGAGCATCCGTTACCGTTTGATGCTGCCCTAGACGTACCAATGGATGAACAAAAGTAAGCATTTCTTTAAACTATTTCAAATCATTTGATAGTTTAATTTGTTGACTGAATTGTTTTTTTTTCTTTCTTTCTTTTTTTCAATTCGATTCGTTGTCAGAGATATTTGTATGGTTCGAATACATAACTTACTGAGCAAAAATAAGCTTGAACATGCCATCATATTGTTACGTTCAGCCAGGTGAGCAATCTTTTTTCTATTGAATTGGAGACATTTTAAAGGAAAATCATTTAATAATCTCCTTATGTATTTGAAAAAAAAACAAGGGAAATTTGGCCTGGAAGTGATGGATTCGGAACATCAGACGCTCACGCAGAAGACGAACTGTGGTTGCTAAGAAATATTTTCATGTCGAAACTTGGACCTGGTATGTTTAATTAAATATTCAATCTTGAATTCTTTATTATTATTTACGCATTAAAAAAAAAGGTTGACATTTTATTTCATAAATACAATCAACAATCTTCGTTTTTTTCTTGTAGAAAACATTTTAGATTTAATTTTTTTTTTCTTTTAATTTTATTTTGGGTATATTGAACTTTATATTTAGATAATGTCATTCTTTTCATTATATCAAATCGTATATAGTTTATATGAGATACTTGAAGCTTAAATATCTGTTTGCGTAAATTTATACATTGATTCAAGCATATATGCTTATAAATGATGGTCGTTTCTTTATTGCGTTCGAAAGACAACGAATTATTGTTTCGATTAAATGTCCCAAAGTAAAATGGGCATGCATTAAATTTATATATGACAACGATAAACTAAAGCGGCATAAGCTCTCAAACGATAACTTTGAGTTCATAACAAAACCAAAGTACTACAATAGTAAAAGGATTACTATTTCAAAGTTACAACTGTATCGACAATGTTGAAAATACCAATATGAATATAAACATGAGCTGAATCCTTAGATTTGCAAGCACGAACTATTTTCCGAATTTTTCAAAAATACCTTGCAAATTATTGTGGATTGTGAATGAAATATGATTGAGCTGATACATATTAACAAAACGAAGCAAATTGTTTCAAAATCTTATTTTTTGTTGTTTGTTTAATGTATCCAGTGCCTGAAAGTGTCGTGCTGAATAGAACAACCACTCACATTGTGATTTGTTCATATATTTTGCCTACAAAAATATATTATCATTCATATTAAATCTAAATAAAAGCCCTATTCGATATGAACGAAGCCGAAATACGTACATTTAGAAAGACTAAAATAAAACATTTTGTTTCGGATGCAAAATGCGAAATCAAATCAAATTGTTTGAGGGCCTCAAAATCAAAAAGAAAAACAAGATAAAATATCTCGTAAATTTTTCCCCTACAGCATTTTAAATAAACGAAACAATTTTAGCTTGTTTCAATTATGAGACTCTCATATTAATCCACTCACAGTCTTAAACTTCACCACATCTTCTTATTTTATTGAAAATTGTTTTGAGCATCATAGCAGGTTGACTCCCTAACCAAAAAATTGGACTTCATTATCATTATCTTTGCTGGCATTCGTTTGAGTTCTTTATTGTTTGCATTCACAGTGTTGATTTTTAAATGTATAATTTAATATGGTTGTATCTACAATGGAACCATCATCCCATTCAAAAGTTATATAATTTTCATTAAATGCTACTGAATCGACTATATTCTCCGTTTGGCATGTTGCTATCCATTTGTCAATGCCGAACATTTTGGAACATTTCATTGGATTATTGTCATCCAACAAAATATCCGTCAATCGTGGAAACATTTTCATATTTGTTTGACTAAAACTTTTAATTTGATTACCGCGTAAATTGATCGTAACTAATTGGGGCATTTGAAACTTTGGCAAAAACCTTAATTGATTGTCCGATAAATCGAGATGTTTCAAATGAATCAAATTATTTGATGTGATTGTTTGTAGGTCGGTTATTTGATTTGATTGTAAATAGAGATGTAATAATGTTTCTGGAAGCCCGGATGGAAATCGAGTGATATTATTGTGAGTCATGTGCAAAATTTCTAACATTTCTAAACGCCCAAAAGCATCGTCCGCAACATCTTTAATTTGACACGCGGATATATCCAATCGCTGTAATTGTGGATAACCATCCAAATCACCACAATTAACCATCTGAGAATGTAAAAAAAAAGAAAAGAGTTCGCAAAATTACACGAAATTAAAACTTATCACATAATCGTTATATCGAATTGTTTATTTTTCGGTGCGGTACGTTTCTATGGTTTATCACCGTAACTATTTAACTATACTACTTTTACTCACCTCAAAATGATTATTTGATAGATTCAGTGTGCTAATCGAATGTACCAAAATGATTGGAATTCTTGACAAATCACATCCACTTGCATCGAAACAGGTTGGACTCCCGGATAAAATGATGGGCTCCAAAATGTTGTCAAACATTGGATTAAAAGCTACCGACACTTCAATCATTTCTGGAAAATGTTGCAGCAATTTTTGCATTATGGCTGGCAACAGTTGATTGAATGACAAATCTAATTTGTTTAACTTTGCCAGAATCCATGATGAATTGCTCTGAATTAGTTTTAGATTATTGTTGGATAAGTTGAGGATTTCGATGTTTTGGATTTGTGTGAACAATGTTTCATGAATCACACTGAAATTATTCCAAGCAAGATTCAACACTTTGAGAACGTTTTGGCTATTAAAAATTCCATCGAACTCATATAATCTATTTCCGGACAAATTTAATACTTCCAAATTAATTGTATCGTTTAGTTTTAGATTTTGCATTGAGGATATATTGTTGCAGGAAAGGTTCAAAATTTTCAGACCTTTCAAATGTTGTCCATCAAATGAAATAATTTTATTCAACGATAAATCCAGCCACAATAGAGCATTTTCTTGTGTATTTAATATGAAATTGGTGATTTCATTATGTGATACATCCAAATGAATTAAATTCGGAAACACATCGATTAGCATAGGATTAATTTTAGTGGCTCCAATGCAGGATCCATTCAGCCACGTGGTTTCATTTGTGAAAAAAGACAACCCAAATGTGGTCAAATTATTTAATGACAAATCTTCGATGGTTTGCATTTCAGATAAAACATTCAAAAATTTTGAGTGTTTCTTTGGTCGATTTTTTTGCACCGATGCTGAAATCACACTTGAGTTCACAAATTCCAATAACACTTTCGATACATTGGACACATTTTGCGATGGCTGATTGTATTTTGTGAGTGGATTTTTCGTTTTATCATCGCTAGAAATAGTGCTGATGTTTCGTAATATGACTATTCCGGGTGCAGCATAATATCCAATGTGTTCCGAATGATTGAAATATTTTGATGATTCATTTGCGGTAATCGTATCGTTGTCGTTTGGTGTGGTGGATTCGTTATCGATAGCACTGATCGTTGGTAATCGGCCTATTTTGTATATTAATAAAATTATTGTCACGGCCAATGTCAATGGAGGGCATGAATGATGTAAAGATATTTTGGGATAATAATTCACTGTTCGAGCCATTATAACGTTGTCAATCTCTGATACATTCTGAGGTATTATTTATGATGTCAATTTCTTAATATTCCGATATTAATTTGTGTTCACAAATGAGTTATTCAATTGGGAATTTTGAAAATAAAATTCGAAACTATTCTTTTTTTCAAATGCCGAACATTGTTTATTTTTTTATGAAAAACTTCGATTAGCTCATGTTATTATAAATATGACAGCCTATGATTAGATAAAAACAAGTTAATTATGATAAAATCAATTATTATAAATACAATGACTTTCTTATTTTTGTGGAATATGTATATAAAAGTTTTTCACGATGTAAAAATAAATTAAACCATTCGCTAGAATGTTGATTCACATACTGAGCTGCTCATCATCATCATCATCATCATCAGGAGCAGCACATTGCATTGTGAGAGTCAAAAGATTATTCGGAACCCTTGTTATATAGTATACTTACATATATGCTATTATGAAAGGAATAGACAAGAAAAACTCCACATGACATCTCTATTAAAAATATATATATATATTGCGAACGCAATACATACACTGATATCATTGTCCATCGAGCAAAATCAAAAATTAATGAACAACTCATGCGCACTGTATGTGAATATTCTTTTATATTTACAGCCGCTATAATCCCCTATTTATTATCAGAGCATCCAATATGAATTTCGGAAATGTTATTATTATTATTATTATTATTATTATTTTTTTTTTGAGACTGCCACCACATCGACACAAAAGAATAATTTTGGAATGGATTTAAAATGGCTTGGATTTAAAATGAAATGTGCACACTTTAGATAATCTGGATTAGGAAGCTCTTTTGTATTCAGGTTATTATTGTATTCAGTTCAGCCTGTTCGCCGGTTTTGCATTCGAACATTTAATACCGTATATGTATATCTGATTGTATTCACCAGGAAATTGAGTATTTTTCTCCCCTTTTGATGCCATTTTCGATGTGATATTAAAATATTTCGAATGCATACCTAAAGGAAATTTGGAATTTCTGTTCGCTCAAATATTTCACAAAAATACCCGTACACATTTCAGAAAATGGTTTGGATAAACCCCAATTGGCCTGTTATGCTTTGCATTATACTCATAAATATATGAAATAATAGAGAATAATATATAATTCGATTGAGTTTTTTTTATCGATTGTCAATCCTCATTCGAACCCAAAAATACTTTCACTGAACACAACAAAACTATGGATTGTTTTGTTCAGTATTCAAAAGTAATGCCAAACGTTGCCTTTCAGATAACTCGATTACAAATGATATGGAAGACGAACCCAGCGAAATGGAGTCTGACGAAGACGAAGACGAACAAGTCGATCGTAAGTATATTTTCCAAAATTTACAATTTGATTTTTTTTTTTTAAATCAGCATAATGTTCTTACAGGTCGTGTGAACACCGAAACTGAATTAAAATTTGATGATTTTATCAAAAGGTACATTTTCCTATATTCAATGTTACGAATACTAGAACCTTGAACACCTCCCCCCCCCCCCTCCCATTTATTCTTCTAGATTGGTTAATCCGAAAATTGTAAGAGCCTGTACGGTTGTGTTAAGTGATTGGGAAACACTTCCTGCGGAAACAATTAAAAGTGCTGTGACTATTTTATATCGAATTGCGTTTGTTGCCAAAATGCCAATGATGCTATGTCAAGTAAATACGAGAAAATTATTAATAATAATAGAAGAATCGGCTTGAGAATCGATTTGAGATTTACTCTATACATTCACAGATGTCGTTATTTCGAACGTTTCAAAATGTTTTGAATACGCCAAGAGATAAGCGATATGCGGAGATTCGTCGTTTGGCTAACTACGTAATTCGTCAATTTGTTGAAGTTGCCGTTAAAAATCCAAAAATATATGCCGAGCTACTATTTTACAAGAGCATAAGAGAGGCTAATGATATTGAAAGTGGATATACTGATAATGGAAATGATATTGGGTATGACTTAATCATCATCATATAATAATAATAAAAAAAAAAAGGAAAAAAATTATTTACTTGGAATATAATTTGGATACAAATCGACATTTTAGTCACAAAAAAACCGGCTGGACTGAGGAACAAGAGGATGAACTACGACAACTGTACCAAGAGAATCAAGAAAACCCGTCAACAGAACAAGGTAAATAACAATATCAATGAGATCTGGTTTTTGGGGCTTCAAATAGAATTTTTTTTTTCATTTTATTTTTTATTTTTTATTTTTTTGATCGCGCATCTTCTTACAGATGTGATCGACTGGATTTTAGACAATTTAATCGAAAAGAATCGAACTCGTCGCGCGGTAATAAAAAAATTAAAGGAATTGAATTTAATATTCAAGGCTCCGACACGTAAATCGATTCATGCAGGTGTTCCCAAAAATGTTTGGCGCTATGAGGAAGACACCCAATTGAAAGAGTTGTATGATACGAATCGACTGGATGAAAGTAAGTGTGATCATATCGATACCGTCCGTATTGGCATGGACATATGTAAATAATAATAGTAATAAAATTGATTGTCATCAATAGATTGTTTGGCTAAGATTATGGAAGTATTCAAGGATAAATGTTCTAAAAATAATGTCATAAAGCGAATGATAACATTAGGTCTAATTGCTGAGCGATGGGAAATTCAACCAAACAAACAAAAAAAACTGAAAAGCAAACGAACAAGCAATGAGTCCAGTGATGATTTGGATGATGACAGCGAAAACTCTGATAATGAACGCCATGGATACATTAAACGTTCAATCAATGTTAATACTAAAGAGAAACATTCGGAAACTCGTCCAACAAAATCGCACAATGTCGCCAAAGCTCAAATTGTTACCGATGTAGCTAAAGCTCGGCATATCATGTCCAATTTAAGTGAACAAAATAAAGCACAATTGGCATGGATTGTTGAGTCGTTGAACGATGCTGCCGAAGATTTTGATGCCGACGAATCTGATTCAGATGATTTGGATGATGGTGTACCGTTAGTACCTTACCAAATTGCACAGAAAGAAGCACTCAAAACACCGGAAATAGAGGCTCTTCTAACGGCAATTGGCCTACAAAAGCCAACCAAAGAAATGGTAACTATAATCACATTGTTCAATCAACCATCTGTATTTTAAATTTAATTAATTGAATTAAAAAAAAAAAAATTCGAATAGGAAACGTACTGGCGAATCCCCACCAATCTAAACGCTTTCGAAATTCGTGAGAGAGCAAAACTTTTAGCTGGTGATCCAGATGCTATGAATGAAAATGGCACCAAATATGAAGAAAATAGTTCCGATGAATCAGATGACGAAATGTCTACGGATCGATTGAAACAGCATGCGCGACTGGTTTACAGCAATAGTGATGATGAGAATGAGACATTGGTGCCGGAATCCAATACAAATGAGAATGAAGTGAATTTAGCCAATTCAGCCGAACATTCGAGAAGCTTAACATCAGAGTTATCAAACGATCCACCGGATGGAAACGGAAATCCAATAGCAAATATGTTCGATTCCGAAGATTTCAATTCACAAAGCATTCGCCAGCGATTAGCTGGTTTAGAAGACAGTGAACCCATGGATGACATGATGAAGCTGAATAGCAAACGCAATCGTTTCAGTATGACTGAGAATGATTCTTTAAGTGGAAGCGATGACGACGATATCGGTGTCATCACATCAATCCGAAAGAAAAAAGCTAAAATTTTAGATTATGAATCCGACGATGACGAGTGAGAGAGTTCATGTCTACACCGAAAAAAAAAATGAATTCAATTGAAGACAGAAAATCCTTTTTTTTAAATTTTTTCTGAGAAACAGAGAAACAAATGTTAATATTTTTTGCAAGAACAACGTATATTCTACAAAAACGTGAATTCAATAAAAAAAAAAATTAAACATCAAACATTTGATACAAATATTTGTTATGAATTTCAGGCAAATAATTAAATTGATGCCTCAATTAATTATGATCTCATGGGATGTCATGCGATACATTTTGGGCAACATTTTACTCGGTCCATTATTAATTTGATGGATTATTTACTTTAGAAAATCCCACCGAATTTCAATTTTAAGCAATTATTTAATTGTATATTCATTCATGCTTTTATTTTCTTCTCTAAAGTCCGGCCCATCTTTAAAAAATCGACTGATATGGTTAATATATTCAAATCGTGATTAATCCTGTCATTTTTATCGGCACGCATCATACATATTCATAATTGATAATTTTTCATTTTATTTTATTTTATTATTTTTTTTTTTCAATCTGATTGTCTCTTCGAAATTATTCGAACATAAGCTTTTGATGATCCAGCATCAATTTTAATGGACTAATTTTTGTCTTCATATTTGTATGGGTTCTGTCTTTTTTTCTATTTTTTTTTTCTTTGCTACTGATTCATAACAAATCTTATTCGACAAACAAGTTTAAGCTAAATTCAGGGACTTTGGGCCTCCGAAATTCAATATTTCTCAGAAAATTCGGCTTAATGCTTCAACACTGATGTATTTTTTTTTTTTTCGGATGTCTAATTCGATTCGAGAAAAGCTCACAACATACAATTAGCAATCTGGCAATTAGCAAAAAATAATTCTTTTGGCTCTCACGTTTCATAAATTATTATAAAAAATAAATTGATATTCATCAGAAATTTACACGTGTAGAAAGAAAGAAACCGTCTGGCCTAAAACTATGCCCATATTACATTAAACACACGATACGCATGTAAAACGAACACACACATTTCAGGGCCATCAAGTTCTCCGTACAATATGCAAATTTCGATGAAATAAAAATATATTTTTTATGAGATTCACATTTCCATTAAACAATTAATCTATACATATAAGTCTTGTGAAACTTCCTCTTCAATATTTAAATGGTCTGAAGAGAAATTTGCTATTTTTCGGCTAATTAACTAGGTAGGTCATAGCTACAATAATAATGGCATTTTTCCGAAAAAATATGAATCTTCAGTGCCATATTGCAAATAAAGCATTTCTCAATGCAAATAATAATAATCGGAAGGGAAAAAAATTTTTTTTTTTTTTATTTGTGATGTAATATTAAAACTGTAAACAACGAGTATCAACTCTTCTTTCGTAAGGAATAATGGATGAATTCATGGCAAACAAGGAGTGACGCTGCTATTAGTTTTTCGAAATTCTAAATTAATATACATGTAACTTATCCAAAATACGCACTCCAATTATAATTATTTGGTGACGGAATGTTTCGTCGAGCGGGAGATTTACTTGATTTTGGTGGTGTTGTTGAATAAGCTGCCGCATATGCTTGCAATGCTCGCTGATAGTTTTGTTGCGCTGATTCATATGATTGATTTGGATTTTGATAGGCAGTGAGGGCATTTTGATATGCTTCTATGGCTGAGGTTTGATCTTTTTGTGATGGCGAATATTTTTTTGGCACTCCGTGTTTCTGTGGTGGTGCGTATCGATAAACCGTCGGATTGACATGCTGCGATTTAAATGTGTAGGTATTTTGTGTTATAATTTTATTATTTGATGTGTGAATGGTTCGTGTTGTAACACATAAACCAGAGTATTTTGATGATGGGTTCATGCCATGACTGGAACATGATGGTGCGCCAACTGCGTACGGTTCGGCACCAGCAATATTTCCGCTATATAGAAAAAAAAAAAAAGAAAAAATAATTATAATTCATTGTATCCAAATTTTGATTGGTTTCTCTATTTGGACACTTCGTTAGAATGATTCACTATAACAATGAACTTACCCAGGGCCATAATTGCACACAAATAATTTATTAAATCTTCTTGAATCTTGATAGTATGCAAGTCCGCAGCCAACTAAATTTGTCTCGCCCCAAACCAGCTACAAATGGTAAACATTGAATGTGTGATTTATTGAAGCATAAATAATTCCTTTTGAAATAATAATAACCTGTGAATAATGTCCGGTCTTTGGTGACCAACTTGCTCCCCATGCATATTTCCGAACTTCGTTAAACCAGTTTTGGATCCTGGATGAAAAACTTCCTTCGTGTGGTCCAAGTGGAGCTGTACTCCACATGAGCGCTAAATTTTGGCCCATTGTGAATCTATCTGAAAAATCAAAATCGACAATTTTTCCATTAGAATATATAACTCTACTATGTCACAAGAATTTGAACGTTCGGTTCATCGAGCGCATTATTCGCGGATTATTTGTGTGTTTCTCGAAAGGAAAATCTCACCTAAATATCGGCTGGGATCATGCTCAAATGTACATTCATTTGCCCATTGTTGTGCTTTTGCTGCAAGTTCCTCATCCCATACCATTTCGCGCATATTTTGAGCACCTGGTTGACCGGGAACTTGACCCTGTGCTACCTATGATGAAAATATATTTCATATCACTTTATACAATGAGAAAATATTATTTTTCATCTTACAACAGGTATTTTAAATGGTCACTAAATACTGTGAATTTAAATGAATATGTCAACTTACCTTTTGACGTAATCTGTTGTGAGCTTCAAGAATTTCAATTCGATCGGATTGCGTGACGCCAGTGCCTGCAAGAAAAAGAAAAGAAAAACAAAAAATAAACAACAACAAATAAAACGACAATAAAACAATAAAGTGAATGTTTTCGTTGCTTCAAGAATGTTCTTAAAAATAATCGTAAATTAATTTTCCATCTATTTTTGTGTATTCAAGTTCATTCAACATTTGTATATTCAATAGCGTATATGTAAAATGTACAATATCATTTGGATTCTTTTTTTCTCGTTTTTTTTTTTTTCATTGATATTACGCAAATAAATCGGTAAATTATGAACCGTCGTCGAAAAAGTGCGAAAAATAATATAGAAGAAATCGTTTAGAGTATTTGATCCAAAAAAGGCATTAAAATTAGTTCTGAAAGAAAAAAAGAAAGAAAAAAAAAACTCGAATCTGAGAGTGAAGATGAAGCAAAAAAGTCGTCCTATAACATCGAATTTTCGAATATTATCCACGCAAAAAGGTTAAAAGTATTGTAAGAAATATATGTAAATGAATACCATTTGGATTCTTTTTTCACATAATCATTCGCATATTTTTTTTTTCGAATAAATTTTATTTTAGTTGTGTCGTCTAGATAGCAAAAAAACAAACAAAAGAAGAGGCTATCTCACTTAGAAATCTCTCCACCGTGAGAAAATAAATGTAAACTTTCTTGTCTGGATAGTAACACTATTGGATAGTAAACACATTTGTGTGTGTGTGTGTGTGTGTGTGTGTGTGTGTGTGTGTGTGTTAGTGGCGTCTTAGTTA